>VYZR01102757.1:51771-64030 GCA_013400675.1 Oxylabes madagascariensis
TAAAACACCTCAAAAAAAAAAAAAAAAAAAAAAGTCATACCATAACTCATTTGATCAAAACAGGAATGCTTACAAACCTTCATTCTTATCTTTTCATTGATCACTATAATATAGAGGTTTCCTTCTTCAGCTGAGAACTCAGCTTTCTTATTTCTTAGGTTAAAGCTCTAAATCAAAACATCTCCAGGTCCTCCCAACTACATGCTTTGAAGAGTTATGAATATTTTAGATTGGTCCTTTCATGTGCCCCAGATCCCACAGAGGTGGTGAGTCACAGGTCCAGCATTTGGAGCCTGGATTTGGAGATGATCTCCCCAACTTGGATCCACCTAAAATCCTTTTTTTTCTCCAGGAGTACTTACTGCTTGACAGAAAAATGACACCTTGTCATGTATATTCCTTTTCTGTTTTGACAGATTTACAACACTAAGTGTGTTGTACCAGTCTCTTCCAGCTATGACAAAGTCAGTCAATATGTTTTTGGTTTTGTTTTTGTTTTTTAATTGAAATGGCAACTATTTCCTCCTTAAAAATAGAACCATGAGAGTCTGAGCAAGGAAAGCAAAATGCTGAGAACAATATTGCAATACTGTAGGGGAAGCGATCTCCTCTGATGTGTGCAGTAGCAGGAGGTGAGGCTGCCGTGCCAGCCTCCCACTCACTTTGTCTCCCATCTTCATGGCAATGAAATGTAATCCTTTGTTTGCTTCTGGTCCCTGAGGGATGAAACCCTGAGATAAGGCTGCTTCGAATAAATCATCTCAGAATTTCTCTCCGTCTCTGGTTTCTACCCACATGATGTATTTTATAATTTGTGAACCATCTCTACTGTCTGACCTGCAATTAAACAGTTGCTTGGTCCTCTAAAGCGCTGCTCAGCTCGCTGTCCCACCAGCCGCTCACAAGCCACCACTCAGCTTTAAGTGCTTCTGCCTTCAAGGGAACAGGGAAATGCAAAAACCTGACCCTCAGATCCTCACTCGGCCAAACTGCCCAGCGTTTTGATGACACCCAGCCCGTATGAGGAGTCAGAGGGTTTGACTCACTACGGTCATGCTGCTGCTTGTTCCTCCTCCCACACAAACCAACTGCTTTCGGTCCCAGAATTTTAGCCTGGTTTGTAAATAACAGTCACTCAGGAAGAAGTGCATTTACCTCCTACCTGATAGAAGCCCTGGGAGTCCTTCATTTCTCTGTTAGCTAATGTAAGGGGGATAGGGAATAAAAGGAAAAGGAGGATTTAGCAATAATTTATCTCTCTACCCAGTTTGCCAAAGGCTATGACTGTGGGTTCTTTTTCTTCCAACAGCTTGAAAATATTTCCTATAAGCTGCAAATCAGGCTAAATTAAAGCTTTTCCTATGACTTTTTTCCTGTGTTTTTTTTCTTCCCCCCTGCAAAATGATGAGCAAACCTAGATACCAAATGACAGCTCAAGTCCTCAAACCACAGATGGCTCTCCCAGAGCCCTTCCCGCAGGCTAGCCTTTCCAGGTTGGCTGTAGGATGGATAACCAACATCACTTTTGGATGAAAATCATAGTGTTGTTTTCTCATGTAGTATTTCTGGGAGGACATGAAAAACTGGAGGGGGGAGGCGTACTAATGAGGCAAAGCAATTAGTATTTTTGTAGGCTTGTTTGTTATACTGCCTGTGTCTTCGTAACGTAAATGCAAATAAACCATCTTTATTTTATTCATAGTTCTAATGGAAAGTCTGTGTCATGGTCTGAACCAGGTGGAAGACAAGATCCAAAAGGGGAGCATACATGGCACAGACTCTCAGTGCATGTGAAGAACCAGGAGACAGGGTGCAATCAGACAGCGGTGATCAAACCCCTCACTAAAGACTACCATGGCCAAAATCTGACTTTTACCGACATCAGCAGTAAGACTCTGTACAATGTGGTGGAGGAAGAAAATAGGGAGCCCGTTCACCTCAACCAGTCCAGCAGTCCTTCCATGGTGGTGCACAGGCGGGTGGCAACGACCCCCCCACTGCAGGCCACGACGGAGGAAACCCAACTCTTCTTGCCTGAGCAGTCCCCCAAGACCCTGCCCCTGCAGCCACAGACTCTCATGGACCAGCTGCAAGGAGTGGTCAACAAGTTTGCCACCGGCATCCCCGACTTCAACGCTGTCCTCCCCACTCCCAGCTCAGGGAATGGCGTGCGGCCTCCCTGCCCACCCCCGCCACCGCAGCCTTTCCAGGTGGCTGCCTTCAGCGAAGAGCCCCTGTCTCCCCCGGCTGAGGAAGCAGAGAGTGAGAAGGTGAAGCTCATTCAGGGATATGTGTATGAAAAGAGCACAGAGGAAGAGGACGAGGAGCCAGCAACCAGCAAACTGACTCTAGAAGACTCTCCGGCACTGACGCCCCCGTCCCCTTTCCGGGATTCAGTGGCTTCGGGGAGCTCCGTGCCCAGCTCCCCTGTGTCGGAGTCAGTGCTCTGCACACCACCAGATGTGACCTATGCCTCTGTCATCCTGAGGGATTATAAACAAAGTTCGTCCACCCTGTAGATGCTGCAAGAGACAAGAGGGGAAGGAGTTTGGCAGCTGCCCCCTGGGAGGACTTGTGGAGACAAGTCTCCCAAGGTTATGGGAGAGAGAGCAGAGAACAAAATGACAAATAACAGGGCAAAAATTTCATCCTGCACTTAAATAACTAAAATGAAACAAAAAGAAAATAAAAAAATCCATTCTGAGGGCTCAAGATTCTCTATCTGTTAAAAATAAAAATATTGTACTTTGGGACAATGTTAGGAAACCATAACAAAGCACAAACTAAAGGAACAATTTCTATAGCAAAAAAAAAAAAAAAAAAAAAAAAAAAAAAAAAAAAAAAAAAAAAAAAAAAAAAAAATTTTAAAAANAAAAAAAAAAAAAAAAAAGAACAAACACGCAGGAAAAAAAATATAATCACACTTAGTCACACCCTCTCTTGGCAATGCTTGAAAAGAACTCTGGGAAGTGTGACCTGGAGAGGTCATTAGCACACCTCATGACTGCTGTCTGTCTGCTATGGGAGTAACACACCCAGGAGCTGGAAGGGCGGAGTGTGGTGCAGGGGAACAAAGCTACTTGTATATGAGACACATATGCATAAATATTTTTTTCCTGGTTTCTACAGGTGGCATAACTGTGGACCTTGTTTTGGGGAGAGGAGATGATGTGAAAGCACACAGCTCTTACTGACTCCTATCAGAATGATTTGTTCTTCATACTAGGCTGCTTTTTTGGGGAGATTTGGGCTTCTTTTGATGCTGATTGTGAACATGAACAGAGCAAGAAATATGGTCAAGACTCAAGAGGTTTCTGAAGAAAGCCTTGCCATAGTACTTGTAATATGATAAGGACTTAGAAAAACTGCCCTTTTGTATAAGGTTGCAAACCATGTGGCTAAACTGTTACACAACATTTCCTGTAGCAGAACAATATTTATTGACTATCTTTTCATAAAACAACATATTTTGCCATGCCATTGCATCTTTCCTTTGTGTTACTTTGGAATCAAATGCATTGAGAAATAGCTGTTTACTTAAAGCAACAACTGTTAGTCTGGAAAAAAGGCAATTCCACACTGGGGGTCATGGAACCTCCAGGCAAGAGAGTGAGCGAACGTTTGTAAATCTGTATGCGTGGGTACGGTATGTGTGAAGAGTAATGTCCAAAACTACCACTGGAAGATTGTCTTATATACTATGAATATTTTTATGTTTAAATCATGTTTTTATATCGCGTTGTTACAAATATTCAATAGATCTTTGAAGGTTTGTATGCTGTGCTAACACATCCTTTTTTTCATATACAAGCTGAGACAGTCGTTACCCTTATAATAGGGTGCTTTGTTTTGCAGATATTTTATGAAGTAGACATATGATATTAATAACCAGTGCATTGAGAACTTGCTATTTTACATGTTTTGCAGCGAGTGTGGTTAACAAACAAACAAACAAACAAACAAAAGGTTTGTTTTAGAAATCTTGCAGGTGAGAGACAAGGAAAGTAATTCAACTATTTCACTGCTTCAGATAATTTAAAATAAAATCGTGTCGGGACAGGAAATTTCATCAGTGTTTAATGTGTGGATAAATTCTCAGGTTTTACTACTGACGGTTCTTTTAAACCCTTTATGATATTTAGTTGCATGTTCTTTCCTTATGCTTTCAATTTTTGCATTTAATATGCAATATAACATCTTAAAGGTCACTTCCAGGTGGTTGCAGTTCTGTAATTTATTTCTCCTCCTCCTCTATCTTTCATGTGTTTCCTAGAGATGAGCCTGATCCAAAGCTCCCTAACTGGCATGATAAAAGTCCAGGTTTAATTGCTGTGGCTTGAACCTAATTATAATGATGGTTATAATTTATAAATGTGCTTATTATACATACACAGGTCAGGATTTCAGCTGCTATGATCTTTGTTTGTGCTGCTGAATTCAGCTGAGGATGAGGATCTGTCCCACAGTTCCACACTGTATTTCAAAAAATATTTTAAAGGAATCTTTTCCTGTTAATATAGTTGCCAACCCTGATTTTAACTATGCTTCTTTTGAATATTCTACCAGAGTTTTTTTGAATTAATCATAATTCTACTATTTTTCTTTCTTTTCATTTGAATTTTAAGAAGTCCTGCTCATTACAATTCTTCTCGGAAGATCCAAATCTCGTCGTTTTTTCCCTAATTACGCAGTATTGGTATTGGAAGGTTTGGCTCATACTCAAAACCAGAGAGTGTCTTTTTTTCTTGTCCTCTTTTCACAATGTTTGCTCCTTCCAAAATTACTTGTGGCCAATTGCTGATGCATGATTTCCTGATGTGGAAAGCATGAAATGACTTTGCCCAAAGACAGTCAGTATATTGATGTCTCTATAATGAATTGAAGACACCTGAGGGTTAGTTGGTTGATTTTTTGTTCTGCTTGGGGCTTTTAGGGGAATATTTTTTTGTTGCTGTTTCTTTTATTTAAAATGCTGATTACTCCTTAAAGCAGTGAGAAAAATGCCGTATCTTCTTTGCTGATCACTGCACTGGCAATGAATTCTATCTTCTAATAATTGTAGTATAAGATCTGCTGCGCTGTTTCCAAAAACATGCGTTGTCAGTAGCACAGAACTGATACTAAGAAGCCAGTCTTTGAAGATCTGAGAGAGATAAGAAAAAGAAATATAACAGATTTATATAGATGAGGAGACAGCAATGTGGCAAGGTACTATACTGCTTTCATATCTGTCTGGTTTGAACATATTAAGCACTGATTTTATTACTGCAATGTAATTATATCATGAGTAGGAGTTTTCTTGAAATTCAGTATATTAGCTTTTAGTTCGTAATTGTTAAAACTGGAAACATACACGTACGTAAATATATCTAAAGAGCAAGAACTCACCTTGTGTATGCAGCTGTATGAACTACAAGCTTTCTGTAGAAGTTCTTTCTTTTGGCCTGTCAAATGCTTGATGAAAACTGCCTTTTTGTCAAAATGATCTTGAAAATGCTGTAAAATAAATATTTTCTATTTATTATTTAAAAATAGAATGCCAAAACTTTTATTTTTTTTGTTTCTTGAGTAGAACATAGTCATGTATTTCATAGTGATTCATTGTTCCAGGGCTTTTCAAGAGATGGTGGGATATTTAAATGGAGATAGGTATTGATTAAATTGTGTCATGAAGGTGAGATGGTGGAGGATTGGAGGATTTTTGCTTATATAAAACCCCCAGCTTTTTGGCTTCCTAATAAAATTCAGAAGCACTGTAACTATGCATTCAGGCAATAGTTGTAGAAGACAAGTTGTAGAAGAGAATTCAATGGGAAATGACAGGCAATTTTGCTTCCCAAGGACATGGGAAAACACCAGCCCTTCTCTGAAAATTGTCTTTGAGATGTCTGCTTCTCCCATCAGGGAAACTGCGGTATGCTTTCTTGACAACTATAAATGATAGGCATTGATCCACCCTGGCATTTTGTGTCCTGCCTTTACTGCTTCTGTATACTGGGACTCCTGACTCCTGCTCTGCAACTCACAAACACTGTGGCTTTTTCGTAGCTCCTGAACTGCTCTGTGCCTCATCAAGATGCTATCTTGGTGTGCTGCTGGGATTTTCAGAAACAAGTGGCACTAAACATAGAAAATCTAGATCTTTTTCTCTTTACACTTGTGAATAGGCTTGTGGCTCCTTTGTCTGGATCTGGCCTTGCAAGAGCCCATGTCTGAGGAGTCAGTCCACCTACAACTACTGCAATGCAGGAGTACAGGCAGGGACATTGCATTCAGCGGTAAGTGCCAAAAGTTTGGTCTCTTTGTTCATAGAGGTTTTTCGTTTTTCCTTATCCCCTTTTATTTTTGTTTTCAAAATCTATTCTGTCCGTGTCTTAATAAAAGTTGTGCTGCCCAAGTGTATTCAATTACAAAAATATCTGCAGAGAAACACAGCACTTACTCCCCTCCAGAGCACCCAGTGCAATGTTGCACAAGCTGCTGAAAAAAATATCTAAAGCAACTTTTCACTGGGTAAGTGGATGAAAGCACACTTGAGATTTAGTCTCCATCCTTCTGTCAAAGACAGAGTGTTGGCAGCTCCACCAGCCCAGCTCATGCCTCTCCACCCAAGCTCTCCTCAACAACTTGGGTCTGCAGACCGGTGTCAGGTACACTTTGCATGGAGTAAGCAGCTACCAAAAGAAAAAAGCAGTGGCAATTTGGCCCCTGGGCTTGTATTCATCACTCTTTAGATAAAAACAGGGATGCAGATTGCTAATATCTGTTCTACACAACGTCTGAGTGGTTAAAAATGCTTCTTATATGGGAGTGGGAAAAGTGTGGGTTTGCAGATTGCATTGTTGTGGTCATTTTTTTCCCAAATAAGTGAGTCACTAGACACTTGGCAACTATCTGTCTGCAAATCATTGGGAAGGAGAAGCAGACACTGTCGCCTATTTTTATCTGTGTAAGATTCCCAACAGGGATGTTAGCAAAAAAGAAGATAAGGAATGCCATGCAGCCAAGTGCGTGATACTACCACAGGCCCCCTATCTGGACCTAGACTCATATTTTGGCAAACTCTGCAAGCTCCCAAGCAGAGATGGTAGAAGAGAGCTGGAGTGACTGGTTGCTATTTCCAGTGCTACAGGTAAATTGTATCCTACTAAAAAAATAAGCAAGCCATTCTTTGCTTTTGCTAATTCAACTTCCAGATCTCAGTAAATCACACAAAATGGGACTGCTCCCCTGAGAGAGCAGGTCACTCTGGTATCAAGTAAGAGCATTTGTTTTCTACTTGGTTTCGCAGTGGGCGTAAGCAATGTATCCCTACAGAAGTAAAATATCGTTGTGACTTGTGGGTTTCCATAAGCAAACGGCCTCTAGGTAGGTGGAGAAGCAGCTGGTACAGATACCAGTGCAGACAGATAAGACTTTAGGAGTGATATGTATCTATGACATTTAATCCACCCACTTTATTTATTGCACACCGTGCAAAGCGTAGGTGGCATGAGATCCATTCCACCACCTACTCCACAGTATGGTGTGTGGGACTCCTACTTGCCCGTGCTGCTCTGAGGCTCAACCAGGAACAGATCTGCAAGACCTCCCTCCTGGAAAGATTGTGTGCCTGGAAGACTGGCTCAGGGCAGGCGAGTCTGGTCAGTTCCCTGTTTTCCTGACACAGGGTGTCTTTGCAATGCACCAAGAGTGTATTTTCATACAAGCATCACCTAGAGACAGGGGATTTCAGTGCTGTGGAATGCCTCAAAATAAGTCAATAGTTTAAAAGGAGCTGTTTCCCCAGCTGCCCTCCAACAGCCCATGCTGAGGTGTCCCCCACTACAGTTAAACAGGCCTGTCAGTCCTACATAATCCAGGGTGTGATGAGCCATTGCTTTTGGAATGCCCAGCAGCCCGTGCTGCCAAATGTCGGTGATGCATGTACAGCCCCGAGCAGGTGCCTGGAGGGAACCTCACGCTGTTGCTCCCTGAGCTGCTGGCACTCAGAGGTCTGAGAGGCACCAAGGGCTCGCTGTGACCTTCACTGTTCTCAGAGACACAAGGAAAGAGAAGGAGCAAAAGGAAGACAACAACTTGCCTTTATCTCTCTTGCAAGAAAGGCAGGCAGGACTGTGCTGTGGAGCCAGCAGTGTATCCCTTATGGTTTCAGACGAAGTCCTGACAGCTCCTGTGATTATGTCTGAACAGACATAANGACAGAGAGGCATTTTCTGTGGAGCCAGCAGTGTATCCCTTATGGTTTCAGACGAAGTCCTGACAGCTCCTGTGATTATGTCTGAACAGACATAAGGAGTTGGCCCTTCATTCTTAGCTGCTCCTGTTAGGTAACACTAAAACAGACAAACTGCAATATTATCAAGGCAAAATGCTTGAATACCACCACTGGGAGTGATGTTTCTCATGGAAGCTGAATCTGAGCAATGTTTTCCAAAATGTATGGTATAGAAGTTTTTTAGTATGTCTTTTAGACTTGAAAATGCACTGACAAATCAATGTCTTTTTATTTGGGGAAGGAAGCAAGAATGAGTATGTTTTCCTGGGATGTGCTATACATGTTTTGTTTAAACACTTACACAGAACAATTAAACTGTATTTTAATTTGGCAGGCACCTTGGTAATTATTCAGATTTTGTGCTGGGTTTTTTTTGGGGGGGGGAGGGAGCTGGATTGATTTTTTTTCTGCTTAAAAATAATGCCTAGAATACTTAGCAAGGTTATTAACTGTGCCAGGATTTTCTTGTGCATCTGTGTGATACTAATTTAGAAACTGAAGCCTCTAAGTGCTGAGATCCTCAGTGTGTGTGAATCAGCGTTAAGTCCTGAATTGTGTCATTTTCCTTGAGAAGCTGGCTGAGCACCTGTGCTGTTAACTTTTGAGTTTCCTAAAGATTCATTTCCCATCCCAAGCTCCATTTTTCAGTTGTGAGGATGTTGTTCTTATCTCTGTTTTTGAGGCGCTGTTGCTCATTGTTCTTATCCTGTGATCCAATGCCTTTGCACTAGCCTTGGCGCAATTGCAGGTGGAAGTGCCTGTCAGGCTGCAGCTCCCCAACAGTGCCAAGAGATTTTTCGTCTGTGTTCCATTTCCCTTTTTGAGAGGTGGTTATGCTGCATGCCCTGTCCTCCAATGTGCTGTTTGTGCTTGGGTAATATGGTTGTTGACTTTAAAAACAACAAAATGAGTACGTTTTGCCCTCCTGTTGTCCCTGACATCAGAATTTACCCACATGTGTGTATCCAGTGCTCATCTGGGGCAGCCTGGCACAAGACACGCTGTTGGGCATGAACTTGGTGCATCACAGCCTGGCCCTCAGCTCTGTCCTCAGTTCAGCTCTTGATTCTTTTAATGACTTTGGGATGTTCATCTACCCAAGAGTATTTCAAATCTGCATGAGGGGACAGGGTTCTAATTTACAATGGACACAAGTGAAAACTGGGAATAGAAATCCTTTAAATATATTTAAAAACTCATCTGGTCTTTCCTTCCAACTCAGGTCTGGACACAAGAGAGGGGTGTATAAATAAAAGAAGATTTTCACAGCCCTTTTATTCTCTTTCTGACCTTGATCTCAATGCCAGTTCACTCCTGCTCATTCTTACCCAGCCTGTTTTTATAGCATATATAGCATAGCTGTGGAAGTGGCACCATACAGTTCAATAATTTTGTCTTGGATTCCTCATTTTCCTTATTTCCAGTTACCTCATGATTAGCGTTAAAGGAAGATTTGGGATGTCTGTGAAAGCTTGTGAATAACAAGATCACACAAAGAGAGGGCACAACAGTCACATCAGCTGGGGCAAGCTTAGATGCTGCAGCCATAAAAATCTGTTAACCCTCAGGCAGACAGAAATGCTGGCAGGTCTAAGGAGAACTAACTTTCCCAGCAAGATCCAGGCTTTGAGTGTCAGCTCCAGAATAAGGCTGTGCTGTCAGATTGCAATACCCCGATTTGCAAAACACTCAGAGCCTTTTCCTTCCCAGAGGTGGGTTATTGGTTTGTTTAAGATAGATATCAACATCTTCAGTGGCTGCTGTGCACAGACCTTTCCCCGCCACTTACAAAACATTCCAAGTCTCTCTCTCCGATAGTTTTTAAGATAGGTGTCAACCACTTCAATGCAAGGCATACCCTGCCCATGGCAGACTGGGCGTGGGGCAGTGCTGGAGCAGGATCAGGACCCAGGTAGCAAAAGCTTTCTTGCACAGTGTACTGCTTTTAGATATTTGTGTTGTTTGTGTTTTCCTTCTGCATTTTGAGCTCTCTGAGCCTCAGCACCTCTGCTCATAGCGACATGAGCAACACAGAGCTGGCAAAAACACCACAGCAGGCAGTATTTATTGCTCAATTGCTGAGACTTTCCCTTACCTGTGTGCTCCATCTTCCTGTCACAAACAGCTTGTCACCTGTGACACAAAGAGCAAGCCTGAATGAAGAAACAGAGGAGACAAACACTTTCCTGTGCAAAGACCCCTTGCCGCTAAAGGCAGGTAGCCCTGGCAGCACTGATTTACAGAGGCCAGGCATGTCCCACAGGAGAGTCCCCATGTGCACAGGAGACAAGGTACCCACACTGTCACACTGGATAAGGATGTCACACAGGGCAGACGGAGCCCTTAGGCTCTTTCAGACCACAGGGAATTTCACAGGTGCTGTTCACTAAGGCAGTCAAGATCTATGTGTGACCAGTGTGGGACAAAGAGCTCTGAAAAGGGCAAGGATGGGAAGTTCCACCTTGACTTCCTCCTCCGAGGGACTCAGGTCATAGGGTCTGTGTGAGCATAGGACTTGCTGCCATCTGGGACAGCCTACAGCCCACCAAGCCTCAGCCTCCCTTCCCCTTTAGACCCTCCTGAGCTCCAGCCCTGGTTCTTCACACTTGTTTCTCTCCTTCCACAGGGGAAGATGCCTGCAGGGACTTGCAGGACTTTGGGCATTTTATTTCTTTGCTCCAGAGGTCTCTGCTGATGCATTTTCATCTGGCTTCTCAGCAAAATGCAAGCTGAAATGGGAGCCAGTGTATGTCCCTGTGGGCACAGGAGCCAGGGGGTGGTCTGCTGTCCCTGTCCTGCCTGGGAAGGGAGGGCAATGGTGCCAATAGCCAGCCATGTGGGTATTGTGCACACACAGCACACAGAGATAGAAACAAAGGGGGAGAAGCTGCATGAAAGGCCTCTGTGAGGACTCTGATGTCTATGAAATCCTGGCTAAATGATGAAAACCCAGAGTTCTGACTGGGCTGGTTAAGTGGTGCATGCTGTCCATTAGACCTTTACGTCTTGCTCCTTATGGGCCAAGCTCAGGCATCTCTGCCAGCTGGGGATTCTCTCTGAGTTTGTACTCACTGTCACAGTGGCAAAGACAACAGAAGGAAAACACAGAAGAGTAGGAGCCCCTTTAGGCAACAAGTGCATCTGTCAGCAAGAAGAGCTAATTCTTAAAAGAGCAACTGGACTTAATAGCTGAGATGTTACAAGTCATTCTTCTACTACTGTGTTAGGCTCAGTCTAGCCAAAGGCTAGAAGTAATTCTTAGCAGAGTACCAAGAAATGAAAATGCTCATAGTCCTGTTGTAGTAACACTGTGACAAGAATTTCTCCATCTTCTGCTTTTCTGAGAAAATCTGAACCCTTTAAAAAAATTTTTAAGTGGTACTCTAAAACCCAGGTTTCACAAGGATGGTTAATGTCAAATGACCAGGACAGAGGAATAAGGATCCAGCTTCTAATATAAAAGTTACAGGCTATAGTGGTAAAAAGTCTTTTTCTTCTTTAATCCATATTTGAAAGTATAACTGCATCTGTAGAATAATTCAAAGGGAACTTGTGTAGTTTTCTACCAGGAAAGGTTCACTCAAGCACTGAAATATTAATTTTATTATTTAGTTTACCATAATGTAAAAAATAAGCCTCCTGCAAACCATTGGGTATGTATAGAAATTGTACCACATCAGCTGGGGGACACGTTATATCCTACCTGAGCTTAAGAAGAAAAGGGAGAGGATTCTCCAATGACGAGTATTTTTCCTAAGGCACTTGGTCATGTTTTCTTCTCTACAAAAGCAACTACACATAAAGATTCAGTATGCAGGCCTTCCATGTTGCCTAACACAGGATATGTTCAGCTAAAGCCGCATGCTAGTTATCCAGTCAGGTCAGTTTTTGCTAACTTTTCCAAAAGCTCTCTCTCTCTTGCAGGGAACTCATGCCTGCCATGAGTGGCTAACATGCAAGGTTAAGACAAAGAAAAAGACT
>VYZR01102773.1:0-22155 GCA_013400675.1 Oxylabes madagascariensis
AAGTCCTGAGACAGCAGTTTTCTTACAGTAAATCTGTAGTAACTTCAACCAGAGTTTGTAATTCATATGCAGTTTTCTCAAACTCTTACAATGCTCTTGTTCAATGTGGTGATTGTATCTACTCTACAAGTAATTTATCTTAGGCTTTCCTTTATTAAACAACAATAAATTGAGAAATTGTTGAATCATAAGTTTTCACTAGTAGTCATTTATCCTGTGCTCTAGTTAACCACCTGGGACTTTACAGAAGCATGCTTGTGGTGTTAGTTACTCAGACTAAGACGTGGGAGAAAAAATGCTAGGAATTTCTTGCAAGCAGAGCCTTTTCACAGCATACAAAACAGAATGATGATGGAAAATATGTCAAATGCCAATAGATGAAATACATCTCCTATGAGAAAAGTGAAAACTATGTGATTGCCTTAGAAAAACCAAAGCATAACAAAGGAAAAAAGATGTGTGCTATTTCTGAAAGCAGCTCACAAAAGAGATGAGTGAGCTTTTGGAGGCATGGTATTGCTACAGATCTTCTGGAGAAAGGCAAGAAAATGTAAACTCTAAATACGCTATCATCCAAATAAAAACTGCATTAGATCCTTAGATCATATTTTTCTCAGCACTGGTGAATTTTTCATTTTCTACTGTCACTGAGTTACGTATCTGGTCTTACCTCAAGAGTGATCGTGCCTTCGCAGCCATCACGGCCCACAACAGCACTCTTTCTGTAAAATTAATCTAATGTATGGAAAAACAATGCCTCCAAGCTCTTTTCCACAAGCATAACATACACCAATCTAGAGACTGAGTCCAGAACTAAATCAGCATGTGTTTTGCTTCAGTAAGCAATGTGGACCCTTCCCAAGGTATATTAAAACTGCAGCTTTTTTTGTTTGTCTGTTTGTTTGTTTGGGTGTTTATGTGTATGTGTGTTGGTTTACATCAGGTAACTTTTCTCCCAAGACTGTTTTTACCTTCTGGTACTCTTTGCTACCCTAGCTGGAATGCAATTCTGGGAGGTATATCTNAGTAATAATGCCCTTATCTTCTAGGTCAATATAAGGGGATGAGAGAAAGCAGCAGAGGAGCTCCTTTTGGCTCACTCCTCTGCAGTGAAAGTGCGAGGCATCTTCAGCCAGGGGATCTGAGGGACATAGGCCTTGGCCCCTCCTTGGTACAGGCTGCTGGAGGGTATGCTTTGTTTCAAACAACCCATGGATAAATCCCGGGATTAGGACAGTTTTCTCATGCTCTTGGAGTCGTTGGAGTGCAAGTGAAGAGCAGCCTCCAGGCTCTGGGAACATGTTCCAAGCCTGGCTTAGGGATGGAGCATCCCGGTCACCCCCTTCTGCTCCTGGTACTGCTGGCCCCCTGTCCAAATACACCCACCGCTCTCTACACTAATTTTGGGCTTGGGCTGCAGGACAGGTGCTTTCTCTCTCTCCTCTGCGAACGCAATAACGCGTTGCATTACAGCCGCAAGCGCAGCTTTGGGGTGGTTTTGGAGAAAGAGGGAAGGAGGGGCAGATGAGAGAGAAGAAACCGAGGAGACAGATGTGAGCGTCCCCAGGAGACAGCCGGTTTACACTGGGGGACGATGCGGCCGGCAGAGATGGTGCCAGGCGCTCCCCGGGCCGGCCAGCATCCCCTGTGCCGGAGCATCCCCTGTGCCGGAGCATCCCCTGTGCCGGAGCATCCCCTGTGCCGGAGCCGCGCTCGGCCGGGCCCGGGCAGAGCCGGGGCTGGCAGTGGCACCCTCCCGCCGCCGAGCGGCACCAAGGCACCGAGAGACGCCCAGGTCCCCGAAAAACACGCCCATCAAGGCGGCAAAGACGGGAAAGGGGGCTTTTCCCTCACTGCCAGCAGGAGGGGGATGGAGGGGACGCTGCCCGGGGAGCCCCTTAGAGCAAGTCCGGGGAGCTTGAGGCAGCCGGGATCATCCCTGCTGATCATCCTGAACAAGGCGCACACGCAAGCCGGACTCCTCTGTTCTTAAGCAGTAGCAAGGAAAAGGTTTCTGGAGCTGTAGGGTGAGTTATACAGCGAGGAAGGGAAATTCCAGCCCAAATTCTAGCTTTTGTCTCAAGCTTCCCTCCTTGCATGTCGCTATCTACACGCATGTCCGTGGATGGCTAAGCCAGTCTGGTGCACAAGTGGCTTCACCGACTTTAAAAAAATCTATTCTTTCGTTNATTTATTCCCCATTGGACAATGTCATTTTATCCTAATTATTTAAAAAATCAGAAAAGAGGGGGAAAAAAAAAAAAAAAGAGAAACTCTGTTCCCGCATGAGACTTCATCTAAAGAGTTACAATAAAAGTCCTGTAAGTTTGCCTGTTGGAAAATAACCGTTCAAAACAGCCTTTCCCCAGTCCAAATACAGATATTTCTGAATAATAATAATAATAATAANGCTCCCCGGGCCGGCCAGCAATCCCCTGTGCCGAGCATCCCCTGTGCCGGAGCATCCCCTTGTGCCGGAGCCGCGCTCGGCCGGGCCCGGGCAGAGCCGGGGCTGGCAGTGGCACCCTCCCGCCGCCGAGCGGCACCAAGGCACCGAGAGACGCCCAGGTCCCCGAAAAACACGCCCATCAAGGCGGCAAAGACGGGAAAGGGGGCTTTTCCCTCACTGCCAGCAGGAGGGGGATGGAGGGGACGCTGCCCGGGGAGCCCCTTAGAGCAAGTCCGGGGAGCTTGAGGCAGCCGGGATCATCCCTGCTGATCATCCTGAACAAGGCGCACACGCAAGCCAGACTCCTCTGTTCTTAAGCAGTAGCAAGGAAAAGGTTTCTGGAGCTGTAGGGTGAGTTATACAGCGAGGAAGGGAAATTCCAGCCCAAATTCTAGCTTTTGTCTCAAGCTTCCCTCCTTGCATGTCGCTATCTACACGCATGTCCGTGGATGGCTAAGCCAGTCTGGTGCACAAGTGGCTTCACCGACTTTAAAAAAATCTATTCTTTCGTTGGCATAAAAACAAGGGAAAATCAGTTATACTGAATGCTTTGGGTACCAAAGGAGTCCACAGTAATGGAGAAGAGTTATACCTCTCAAAAACCTCACTGCAAGCTTTGGTAACACCCACAAAGTGCATAGGAGCCTTTGAACCATGGGTGCAGGGACAAACTAAACGTAGAACAAGTTACTCTGACGTAGAAAAGATCCCATACATCTGCTTGTGGTATAACAAACAATTTTGGAGAGTCTGGATATATTGTTTTGAATTGCTTGTAAACTCTGTTAAAAAGAGAGACATTTTTAACAATGTCATTTATGTAAGTTGCTACTAATATTTAAATTAGCAAAGTCAGGTTTACTCCTCACAAAATCAATGAACTGAGAGTTCAGCATGGTTTATTTATCCAGACATTCTAGCATACGGGAATGTAAATGAAGCAGTGCTATTGAACAGAGCAAAACATTTTGCAAAAGACAAGATTAGGAAACACATAGCATTTAGTGTGGGGATAAAAACATTGTATTTGATAGTTGTTTGAGGCAAAGTTGGGGATCTCTAGCCTCTCTTACACCTCTTTTTTCTACTAACTGAACAAACTGTATCATTGATAGATTGTTGGGATTTTCTAATTAAGATCTTGATGTGACCCAAGCCGTAAAGAATACTGAACTTTTTTTCTTGTTTCTACTGTGCAGGTATGTAATACACCCTAGGGTTAATTCAGTGTTCTTCATACAGATGTTTGCAAGGATACAACTAATTAAAAATAAGTATTTAACTGGCTCATCTTCATTTGGCATTCAATGTGTGCCTGGAGGAAAGGTTTCCAACAGCCCATGCTGTGCAGTAGCCCCTTCCCCATGCTGTGCAATAGTCCCTTTCCTTACACTTCAAAAAAACGAGAGCATGTTATGAATTCTGAAGCCATTTCAGTATGTCATTAAGCTGATGCTTTTGAGTTTTGTTCTGATGCTGTTGCTATGCCAATTTGAGACAGGAAAACAGTCTCTAAGCATTTACTGAAAACATTGCTCATCAATTGGAAAAAAAGAAAACGGGGAAAAAAATCCAGACATCAATCTGGTACTTGAAGAGAAACACAAGCTCCCCTGTTCTGGCAGCCGGTTTTACCACATGTACACAGAGCCCTCTCCCTGCCATTGTGAAATATTCACATATGTCAACCACCCAAAAATGTAGCAGTGGAGAGCAAAAGAGCACTAAACAGAGGCTTTCTTGCCCCTCCTCACAGGCAGTCACTGTGTTGCTGAGTTGACACCCATCAGCTTTACCAAGCTCAGGCCACACTGGGATCATACTTATTTTTCTCCATAAGAGTTGATGAGCACAAACCCTGAACCCAGACATAGAAAGAGCAGTTGAACAGTATTTACTGTGTGGTATAGACAGTTTAAATCTGCCCTCTGAGTATACTTTTGGGCCATGAGAAATAAGTTTTTCCACTCCCTTAGGCCTTTTGTGCCCTGGCCACATGCCGAAGGAAGACATTGCAGGTGGATAGAGTGTGCATTGGCTGGGGAGGTGATGTGATTTAATTGTGCACGCTCCAGGCAAAATGGTAACTGTCAGGCAGGGCCAGATGCTGCTATAGTCCCAGCTCCAGGCATCCCTCAAGGATAGAGTTAATGGAGTGTGGCACTAGGGATTGCAAAACAGCACAGCTTTTTTTATCCATAGTAAACAATGCTTCTTCTCATGAAATGTCTCAGAATTTAGTTGGAGTATATTTAGAAGCATTCTTGTTTGCTAAAGCAACAGAAAGAAAAAATCTCAAACTCATCAGAACTCTCATTAGTAGTGAAGTGTTAATATTGACAGTATTTTCAAAATGAAAGTCAAGAACAAGGCTTTGGTTTTCAAATCTTTTTTGGGAATCAGAGTTCTTCTTTTTTTCTACCATTTTGTTCAAACGCATGACATCATACTGTTGCCTATTGGATTCACATTCATTTTGCGTGCCACAAAGCGTTTAACAGCATCAGAAAAGGGAATTTGGATACTTTGCTTAGTGTTTATCCATGGGAAAGTTTTACTTTTGGTTCTCAGTTTGAAGAAAGTTCTCAAAACACAAGTAACTCCTGCTTCTGACCAGCTGCTCTTCTCTAAAGATCAGTCCATGTAAAGTTCAGGTTGCTGCAGTCACCCCAGCTCCTCCATCCCTCTCCCTGCCCTCGCATGATGACTCAACTTCTAATGACACAGTCACACATGGGTTTTTCCACAGCACCTGTCCCATTTGACAGCCTGTAATGAATGAAAGGATTGAGCAATGTTTATTTTTATCTTCTCTTTTCTATTTGAGCTCTGCTTTGGGGACAACTGTCAAAAGCATAATTAACCACTTACTTTTAAAGACTTGCATGTGTCTTTCCAGTTGCGTCCCCATGCTTATAAAATTGACCTTCAGAACTACAGCTAAATAAAGTCACAATTTCCTAGTAGAAGACTATTTTAGTTTACTTTTCTGATTAAAGAAGAGACCGAGCAGAATTTTGCGTTTCTCATAAGGGAACATTTTATCTTTGAGGGGGGAAATGGAGCTCTTCCAGCTCTTCCACAGCACTGTAGTTTTAATGGAGAAAGTCATCCTGTCCCATTCCACACAGGAAGGCTATTACAGGTATTGCATGTAAAACATTTAGTGAGACAGCTGACCATGGGTCTGAGGGATGCTCACAGGGACAATGCAAGTTGTATCAACAAGCCCTACGTGCTTAATAAGCATGTAGGCACAACTGCAAAAATAAACATTTCTTGTGCTTCCTTGTTCCTTGTTTAAACAATTGATGCTCACAGCACTTTCCCTTTTCTTCAGTGGTTGTCCTCTATCATCAGGAGTCTCATTTCCTTGTGCTGTTTTCCTTCTATCTGTTCCCACACTGGGAGGGTTTGTCAGGTACCTGACCCAAGAAGGGCTGGCAGAGAGCCTGAACAGATGTAAACCCTCACAACCTTCTCTTACCCCCAAATTTGCTCTTCAGTCCTGGCTGCTCTTCCCCTGGAAACCCACCCACTTCCACTGTACATTTGCAGACAGAAGGACTCCCTCTGTGTGTGCACAACCATGACAGGCAGCAGCACACCTGTCTGCCAGCTCCAGCTCATCAGGTGTACTCAGCCAGCAGAAATAGCAAAGTGCATACCCTGCCAGTATAAGAAACCTACAGTGAAACCTTTGCTAGGTATGATGCTTGCACAGACTAGAGCATGAATATTTCAATCCGTTTGTCAACTGCTTTCACTTCTCCGCTTAGCAGGAAGAGCAAATAGGATGGCCATTCAGAGACTGTGCAGGGGGCCAAACCTTTGGCTTTGTGTGCTCTGGAACAATGATTCCCATCTGCTTACATCAGTCCCTTTTTACAGATTAGTTCCTCAAACCTCCATGACCAGGCAGTAGAGGAGTGATTGGTCACAAGGGACTGTGGACTTCAGTATCCATGACCAGAATCATTGCTTTCCCTGGCATGAGGGCTGAGCAGGCTGGATCATTTCCTCACACATGCAAGCACCTGCAGTTCCTCTTTGTACAGCTGTGTATCCTTCAGGGGAGATGCTCCCCTAACCTGACCTTGTGAGATGCCTGAACTGTGTTGCAGGTGAGTAAAAAGGAAAGGATTTCTGGACGCAGCCGTGTACAGTGACTCCAGCTGCACTGCACACTGCTCTGCTTTCAGCGTGAGGCAAGAGAAAGCAGAAAGTGAAGACAATATTTATAGTAGTTATCAGTGGGAAAAAGAGTGGGAGTCTTTACAGAAAATCTCTTCTCCAGATATTATTCACATTCACTTCTACATGTGCTGTTTCAGGGACCTGCCCATCTTGCCTCCCTTTCCCCTCCCATGGCTTTCTGCTCAGTAGGTACCACAGGGGTAAAGCAGTCTTTAACTGAGACCTCTATTCATTAGCTATCAGTGGTTATTGCCATAGGAGGCCCACAGGTGAGATCAAGGCTTCATTCTTCCAGGTGATGGATCCATAAAGATGTCGCAGGCCCCTGCTGTAGGGCTGGCCCTGAAATGAGGCAGCAGGTCACAGCAAGCTTTGAAATACCACCCTCAGCTGCTACCTCAAGGTTCAAATTAACCAGCACTATTCCCCAGAGAGTGACATTACCAAAATCTCTTGGTGAGCTGACTCCACAGGCTGAAAGGGAAGAATAATGCTTCAAATAAGTGGACTGGCAGAGTTCAAAGGGACAATAAGCATTTAAATTCAACGTGAAAGACATCTTCCTCTGCAGAGCTTTAGGATGAAACATAGCCAGGCAAATAAGCCATTTAAAAGCACCCTTTAATCAAGGGGGCTTTAATAGTTAAAGACTATTAACATGGAGATTTTTGTCATAATTAAAAACATCCCCCTATTCAATCACCTTAAAGGGAAAGTGATAAAAAATGTAATTTATTTTTCTATTTGAATCCCTTATAAAAGAACAGCAAAAATATTTTTTTCCTTGCAGGGAATCTCATTGTCATTAAAATTATCTTTGCGAGAAGATTCATTTAATCTATTCCGTTGCTCATATTTTAGCAGTGAACTGTTGAACTTGTATTTCCACAAAAAAGGTAGAAAGCCTACATTTTTACTTCCCAAGTGTTTCATTTTCTGCAATAGTGAGACAACTTAGAAGGAAGTTTTTTCTTCTCACATATTTCCTGGCATCTCAGAAGATGCTGTAGAAAACAATGCCAGCTCATGCAGAAAACACACTTTCTTTTATGTTGTTGTTGTTGGATTTTTTGGGATTTTTTGTGCATTTGGAAGTAAACCACATTAAAAGAAGCCTACCTACTTTGCAGAAGGCAAAGCAGACAAAACAGTACCATGCACTTGTATTCAGCAAAGCTTGTAAGTGGGCACCAGAAAGGGAAGATGACACTTCAGAGCTACAGAGTGCTACCAATGCACCTCTCTCCTTTCCTAATTTAGGAGCTCTAAGTCCTGTCTGCTGTGGGAATCCCTTCTTCCTTCTAAGAAAGCGGTTGACTATTTAGCTCACTATGATGAAGAATAGTAGAAAAATTAATAGGACAAGAGAAACTTTCGCAAAGCAGCCACAGCAGGAATGCTTCACACAGAAACATGGCATCTGAATGGAAACAGGCAGTCCTTAGCAGGACAGGGGTTGCTGTTCACTTTGTTTTCAGGCAGATTTGCAGACCTGAGTGGTTACAGAGGAGGAGCAGTATATGGGACATGCGTGAAACCTCACTGAGCCTCCCACGCAGTGCCAAGCCAGCTAGCTAAGAACCTAATCCTGGGCAGGGAAAATATCACCATCTGATAGAGCTTTGCTAATGTGAAGCAGCATTTCTCACAAGCTGAGAAGCTGTTCAGTGGTACAGCTGTGGTGAATCTGAGGATGTATCCTGTTGATCTTACTAGACCCGAAGATGTTGCAGGGTCCTTTGCTTGTCATGCTCCTATTGCTTTGCACTCCTCAGATTTTTAGAAAATGCCTTTGCTGTGAATCCTCCTTCATTTCAAACTGGTACTGACCAAACTGGAAGATCCAGAAGGAGCATATATCACAATATACAATATACATCAGCTCAGAGCTACCTCTGGTTTATAGCACAGCCATGTGTTAACCCAGCTCCATTGTTTTGTCCCTGGAACTTGGCTGGCCACCTTCTGCAAAAAGCTTTTTTTTTGGTTTGAAAAACCTGGAAGCAAATTTGAAAATGTCCCATGTTCTTCATGTTGTGTTGAGCAGTGCAATTTCAAGGTGCATCTTACCTTCTCATGGTGTTGAAAGTGATCCTCACCTGAACTGAAAATGCTGAAGCAGCTGCATAATGTACCTACCAAGCATCTGCTTGATAAGGTGGAACATTCCCAGGCAACCCCATCTGTACAGCCCTGGTGTAGGTGCCCTGTCTGCGCCAGAGAACATATGCTGAATGGCAACTACCATACCTGCCTGACAGGGCTCTTCAAAGATCAAGATCTCTCTTCACTAAAAGTATTAGGTATGTGTATTTTGTCCTATTGATCTGTATGGGCTCAGAGCAGCATCTACCTTTTTTACACTTAAAGCATCTGCATCACCATAGCTATTTATAATATAAACTTCATATCAGCTTTTCCAAGCAGGTCTAAATCACAGACATCATCTTGCTTTCCTTGGCAGCTTAGTCCTCTACCTTCACCCTTCAGAAACTTGAAGAAATATGCTAATTTCCACCAGGGTCTATTTGTTCCTGTTTCTTAGAAGGCATCTGGGCAGGCCACAAGCTGAATAGAGCAGTGCCAGCTCATGGCAGCAGGCATCAGCTGTGGTAAGACTTGCTTACCAAGCCTTGAGCACTGCCATGTTCTGCCTTGTGCATTACAGGCAGCCTTTCCTTGAGCGTACGTGTCTGGAGGAACAGAAAATGCAGGATCCACCTGAGGTGATTGGATGGTTCCCAGGTATTAAATCTATTTAGTCACTGCTTGAAACTAAATCTATTTGAGGGCTGTTTGATGACTTTAGTTAATTAAAAGGCTCTTATTTAATGCTGGTTACTCTTACATTTAGTGGGGAAAAAAAAGAGATTATTTCCAATATTGTCTCTTTGAATAAGAAGAATTAGCTGCTTTTGTTGATATAATCTCCTCGTAGTAAGTAACCAAGAAAGATTCATTATTGTCTCTTGAACCTAAAGAAATGTCAAAGGTATTAAAACATTGACATTTTGTTGCAGTGAGATCTGTGAGATAAACCAGTAAGCTGCCTGAAGGCAAGATCTGAGATTACTCATCCAATTCTGTTGCTGTGATATGGCATTGTGGCATAAAATTGCTGTGAGTCACTCCCTCCCCTGTCAAGGTTCACACAAATGGCTGTGCACCATTTGTCATGGTTATAATGGACTCAAAAGGAACAGAACTAGAAACTGAGAGCTGTTTGTGGTGCTGATTTTCAGAACAAAATATGAGCTTGTAGAATCTGTATTTTTTTTTTACCAGTGCCAGATGAAATGTTGCACATGACCTGATCAGATGATGCTGAGAAAAAAACAGTATTAAATCATTTGGGTTCAGCCAGTTGGTACTCAGAATCATCTAAATGGCCTTAAGAAAGATTATTTAAGATTATATATTAAAGATTAATCTCCTTTTTTTCCACCTACCTTTCCTGGCCCCATTTTTATTTTGTTATAGTCTTTTCCAAGGGCATTGAGAAGACAAGATGAAAAAATCCTTGCCTGGTGAAAAGACCTGTCCTGTCTGTGTGTCCAAGATGCCCATTCTTCTTGTTCACCTCCTGGGGACTGTCTACTGTCCAGCTGCAGCTCTGTCCTTCAGGCTTGTGCTGGTGCCTTTAAGCTACTATGGCCCTTATTTGTGAACTTGCTCGAGTTAAACCATACAGAGGCAGGCAGTTGTCATCCAGCATGTATCAGCAGCCTCGGTTTCTCTCTGTGCTGGCCAGGACAGCCTGCGGGACGCACTCAGCTGCCTTCACCCTTCCTCCAGGATGCCCAAAACTGTCACAGATCACAGCGGGGCAGCCATTCCACCAGCATGGTTCTTCCCTTTCTCTGAGTACATGCTTAGAGGCAATAAATACTTCTGAGCTTTCACAAAAAACCAAAGCCAAACAAAACAGGAAGAATGGCTTTTTTGACAGTTTGTAAAAAGCAGATGAAGGGGTTTTTTGCATTTCTTTGTTATAGAAGGTGATAAGAAATGCGCTGTAGCACTACAGTAATGAGCATCAGCCGACATTCTTTCTCCACTAACCTGTTGCCTGGCTGGCACATAAACCAGTGCCATTAAAAAACACATTTCTTCAAACACCACTTTGGAATGGATTTTATGATCAAAAATCTCGTCACCACCATCACTTCAGCCTTCACAGAGTAAGGAAGCTACTCAAGCTATAGCCGATAAGGCCTCACTGCCTTCTCACTAACTCTGTTCTGGGTCTTGTTGTTTAGCCTGGAGAAAAGAGAAGAGAAGAGAAGAGAACAGGGGATCTCGTTAATGTCCGTGAATATCTAAAGGGTGCCAAGAGGATGGATCCAGGCTCTTCCTGGTGGTGCAAAGCAATAGGACAAGAGGCAATGGGCAGAAACTGATGCACAGAAAGTTGCCCCTGAATATAAGAACTTTACTGTGGAGGTGACCAAGAGATTGTCCAGAGAGGCTGTGGAGTCTCCCTCACTATTCAAGATTTGCCAGCCCTCAGGTCTTTTTTCAAAGGAGAGTGAGAGCTCTTTCAGTTTTGAGTGGTGGAGTTTCTTCAGAGTGGAGGCAACGCTTTATTCCTCTCAGACCTTGAACAAGCTTGGTGTATTTGTGCGCACAGCAGAGGGATTTACATCAGTCTCCATGCCCCTGGAGCCTTTCAGCTGAGATAGCTCAGCCCCCCAGAGATGGTAGGTTCCTGTGCAGTTACTCATGCTACCAACAGTTTCTGTTTATTTTAGAGTGTTTTCAGTGGTGAGCACTCTCCCTGCCTCTCAAGAGCCCAAAGGCAAGGAAAGCCCATTCAGTAGGGCTGCCCTGACTGTGGGGCTTTGCTCAGCCTTTCCTGAGAGTTTCATTTGACTCTCTTATTGCCACTCAGAAATGCTCCATTTTAGTGGCTCAAGTCTCCTCGAGATATTTCAAGACAGCTCTCAACCACTCCCCGCCCAACCATTCCCCACTGTTGCCTTGCTGGAAAGCAGACACAGCTGCTATGCTATAGCTCTTGCTTCAAGGAGGAAAGGGAAGGAAAACAGCCAGATCACCCCAGCCTCTGCAGGCCAGGAGCCACAGATACATTTTCATGTGGCTCATGTTTGCATGGGAAGGACCCACAGATTCAGTTTGTGAAATACATCCCATATTCAGGCTTCTCTCCATGTCTCCTCTTCCTCACCTGAGGAAGATCCAACCTTGATCTTGATTATCTATTTAATGCTCAAAAATGATATCCCAGACTATCCTTAAAAGCCTCTTGCCATGAATCCAGGTCCAGATGCAACCTGCAGGCAGCCTCAAACTTAGAAGGGCCAGAACTCACAATGGACCCAGACTGGTACTGGAACATGAGACACAGATTAAACTAGGACAGGGACATCACCAAATAAAAACAGCAGCTCCATCACAGCTTCCAGTCCTTCTCTGCCTTTCTTCAGCTTCGTCTGCCTTCAGAGTACAGAGAACAGGGCACACACCCCATAGCACACCCTAGCAAAAGGTCAGCGTGAAGACAACCTCTTTTGGGCTTTAGCTGCTCTTGGCTCTTCCTTCTCCTGAAGCCTGGTCCCTGAAGACATCTAACTCCCCAAACCATCCCTCCATCCCTAGGCCTGTCCACAGTAGTGAACTCCTTTTGTCTTCTAACTGAGCTGTCCTTCCCCATGGTGCTCGACAAACCTCTTCCCCAGGACTTCTGCCCCACATTCTGTCTCCCCCTGGCACAGCAGATGAGATCTGTGCCCTTCCTGAGTCACTGCAAACCAAATGGGCAAAGCTCAGCCCCGAGGATTTGTCAAACCCTGATCATGCCAGGCACAGAGAAGAAAATAACTCTGCTATCTTTTTTAGAGCAGGCTGCAGCTTCATGCCTTTGTTATGTATTACTCTTGTCATCAGCCAAAAAGCATGCAGGAAAACAGCCAAGCCTGGCTTATCAAATGTGCCTGGTAAGAATATCTTATGGTTTAAAGCCTTGGCACAGCACACAGCACAGGCGAGTGCTTCCGCTTCAACTGTTTGAATTTTCCTGGCTATTTTGGAGGGAGGCCAGGGGGGCCAGTCTCACCCTGAAGCTGGTCATGTGTGAGTGTCTTGCTGAACCAAGGCCAAAATTTCCCTAGAAGAAAGAAGACAGAGCTTGTATAAGCATGAAAATCAACAACAACAAAAAAATCTTTACTCTCATTTCCATAAGGAATGGAAATGAGGAACAAATCTACAATAAATTAGCTAGAGATGAACATTTGGATTCAGATTTCATTAGCTTGCACATCTGGTTAAAATGAGGCATGATTTATTGCAAGCTCTAAGGAGATGTATGGGCCTCTATTAAGTGATTAGGGAGAAGTGTCTCCCTCCTCCCCCAATCACTTCGTTTCCTGTTTTAATTTCATAATAGCCAGTTTGAAATTTCCACAAACACTAATGGGATCTGTTTTCCCTCATGAGAGTTCACTCCATATTCTTTGATAACCAAAGATATGACAAGGTAGCAGCCTTTAGCAGAAGATTGTTGGCACAGCCCTGGGCACAGTCTGCCTGGATGGACTCGGCAGTGCTGCAAAGGGCAAGTCTGCCCTGATGGGGAAGAATTTCTGTACCCAGAAAGACAGCAGAGAATTTATAAAAAGTCACTCTTCCATATTAATGAAATGGCTTGCACTAAGTGGGCGTATAGCTAAGCTGAGCACCAGGCACCTGATGGTGACATTAGGCACCTGAGGGTGGGGGTGGCAGTGCCAGCTCTGGGGAGCTGCAGGTGCTGCGATTTTTCCACCACCCAGCCCGGTTCTCCCGCCCCATCCTTGCCAGGCTGCTGGAGTTCTCAGCCAGCCCATGGGCCCCACCTTTTATGCCCCAAGACTGCAGGATGCTACTGCCTGCATAGCCCCATGGCAGACAAGTATGGGTAGCCCAATCCATTGCTTTCCTTCACGGAAATTCTGCATCCCTAAATATTGTGATTTTTTAACCTGATGTTGTGAAATTTGCCCAAAAGGCAGTCTCCATCCTCTCCGGGGGAAATTGGTGGGGTAAGATTTACGTCCCTTCTTAGGTGCCCAAGAATACAGAAAGGTAAAAGTGACTCCAAATAACTCCCACTTATGTCATTGTTTACTCCTAGCAAAAGTTCAGCTGGCAGTGTTAGGTGTGTGAGGGAGAAATTAAGCAGCCGTGGGTTTCGTGTGGCAGCTAGAGCTGAATGTACTCAGTTACTGCTCAAGCCCACACAGTAAGGCTGTGGAAGAGATACATGTATAATTCATATACTTTTAATTAAATGGTAACATCTTTCAATATATTGAATTTACTGCAATTCCATTTATTGCAATTACATTTATCTCTTCACACCTTTTGACCTGCCGAAGCATCACTTTTTTTTTTCTTTCAGTTACAATATGAGCATAAACAACACTAATTGGACTTTAGGAGTAGACGTGACAAAGGAGACCCGGAGCTGTTCCAGGCTGCCCCCACTGGAGAGAGCAGCACCAGAACAGAGATGTCCAAGGGCCACTGAGGGAGACAGAAGCTGCCCTGAGCTGATCCACAGCTGCAGGGAACAAGTCCTGCATGTCCTGAAGCTCCTCTCTGAGGCTTGGATGCAGTGTTCTTGGAAGGGTTTTCCAGCAAGCAAGGCTGTCCTGCAGGAGCTTTGTTCAAGCAGAGACCACAGTGCAGCCAGGGCTGTGCAAGCAGGGGTGAACAGGCTGGTGGGAGCAGTGGTTTGGGATTGGCAAAGGTGGCCCTTGGACAGCAGGTGAGACGCCTCAGTGCTGCACAAAGATTTCATGCAGAAGGGTGTCCCTAGAAAGTGGAGCCTGGCCCTTTTGCCATTGAATTGGTAAGTAATGCACACAGCTCAGGGATGTGTCACCTCTGAGGAGCAGGCGACTGAGACCCACCATGGCACGTTCTTCTCTGCCAAACTCATGGCTCAGCTCGCCACAGTCTGTGATGGGATCTGTTGGGTGCAGTGCAGGGTCAGTGTCGGGGTCTGCTGGGCTGGGCAGGCCACAGCACAGCTGTGCTGGGGACCACTCGTGTGGGAAGAGGTTTCAAGGCACCAAGAATGGGCCACAGGACTGGCAGTGCAGGCATTCAAGTCACTGCACTAATCCAGTTTTTCCGGAGAGTGAACCTAAATGGTCTTGCTGTGGAAGGATGGGAGATAGAAATCCCACAAAGGTAGAATGAGGGTGAAGAAAGGAGACCTCTCCCTTTTCCACCACATCCCCCATTTCTTTCCAGTGCTTCAAAGTCTAGCACAGCAATATGGAGCAGCAGAACCAAAGACCTCACTGATAGGAAGGGATAAAAGGATGGTCATTGCTACCATGTAGGATTATGGTGAGGACAGGGAGGCTTCAAAAATATCCTGTCTGAAGCAAGAAGAAAGAAAGGAGAGAAGGGAGGAAGTGTGGGAGGAAGGGAAGGAGAAAGAGAAGAAGGGAAGGACAAAGAGAGGGAGGGAACTAGGGAAGGAAGGTGACTTTTGTCACACTTCTTTGGGGTGCCTCCATTCACTAAAGCCTCACTGGGGATAAAATGGAGATTAACCATCCAAAATACGAGAGCAAAATCACTCACTTCAAGGGTAGGGCAAATGATAATATCTTCTCTTTAACACTACTCTGTGTCCTTCTCTGGTGCCGTGGAATAGGCAGGAGAGTCACTGAGGCTGAGAAGTGTACCCACAGATATTTACTGACTTGATGGGAGCTCCTGCAGCCCTGGCTGATGGCAGACCCTCACTAGCCAGCTGGTCTCTAATCAGAGATCATCTCATGGAGGTTTCCTGGTTGGCAAGAAAACCTGTAGTGTTGTAATGTCTGTTAGACACTGGACCCAGGACAGCAGAAGGGGAGATGAGAGATGAGTGAGACACAGAGGAAAGGTAGAAAAGTGAGCATGGAGGAGCACCTTCTGAGGGTTGGGGAAAGCAAGAGCTGGCAAGAGCCTTCAAAAAGGCAAAATATTTTTCACTGGAAAGTCAACAAAGCCAGAGGCGCTTGTGTGGGAGGAGTGCTCACAAGAGTAAAGGAGGCAGGCACCCATGAACCAGTCTGTGAGTGAGTGCCAAGCAGAGGAGGGAGGGGGATTGGCAGGGTGCCATAGAAAGGCACTAAGGGGCTGTGAGGCAGGTCATTAGAGGAGGTACCTCCTGTCCCCGGTGGCTCACAATAACTAGGGCAAGTTGTCAGGACCCCACACTGAGCCTCGCATGTTGAGCTGGAAGTGGAAAAATGGGAGTGCTCCTGGGCTGCAGAGCTAAGTCACCTCCAGCACTTCCCATTCCTGTGTCCATAGGCCGGCAGCCTTGGTGGAGGAGCTTCTCAGGGGCTGTCATCCTCGCGTTGCCACAAAGGAGCTGTGAGCCAGCGTGACAAGGGCACTGGTGCTCTCATTCGGAGCAAGCACGTGTTCTGCCAAAGGCACTGGCTGCAGCTCTGCTGCAGACCTTGCTCTGTTCCTTGAGCAAAGATTGGTCCTGTGGGGTTAAGTCAGCTTCGCAGGGCCCAAGTTTGAAATGTCTTTGCAGAAGGGAGGAGTAATCAGTCTCTCTCAGTGATGCTTCTACCACTAAATCCCTAATTTTACACACTCAAATAGAGGGCAGCTCACACTGACCTTTCTCCCCAGAGCCTCATGTATCTACTCATGGCCTCAACACGGGCACAAGGCAGCCTCCAAGACTTCAGAGCCTCAGCTCTTATGGGTGCCCCTTACACACACAAGCAGCACAGCTCTCAGTCTCAACAGCCCCAAACCCTCACTGGGTGGACATGGAGCTGCAAACACCCCAGCTTCCAGCAAGGCAGTGCACATCCCACCTTGGAGAATGAAGAGGTTGAGTCAGCCACAGCAAGAAATGTACCCCAAGAAGGACAGAAGTCCTGGGTGCTCTCAGCACTCCTCCCTCCAAAAAAACCCCACCCAATCTTTGTTGTCTCATGCCAGACAACCTTGTGCCCTTGCCAAGCCTGGCATTGCTGGAAGGGAACCAGCAGCCAGAGCAGAGCATGAGACAATTAGCACAGAAATAATGGTTTTTTGTTGTTGTTTTTGACAGCAGCAAGGCAAATAATTAAAAAAAATAAGATATTTGAGTTCTTCACATCATGGAGTCCCTGGGATGCTAAGCTGACTGACCAAATACCTTTTAAGAAAATAATTTTTGCTGTGGTTTTCTTGGATTTCCAAAAGAGTTTGCTAATAAAAGGCAGAGGAAGAACAATGCAGGAGGGTTAACTTGGTCCCTGCTTGAAGAACTGAATAATCACTGCATGAAACAATAAAGATCCATGTGGCTTTTATGCTACACTGATGACACAGCTGAGCACTCACTGGCATTATATAGCAAACACACACTGTAGAAATACTCATTAAAAAATAACATAATTATTATCAATTGCATATTGCTTATTTAATGAGGCAATTTTATATTTGTAATTTTAAAATAAAGCAAAAAGGCAAATAATGTTGCAGGAAGTACTTTGCCATCAGGCTGCCCAGCAGGTGACAATGTGGGTTGTTTGCTGCTCTCTTTTGTGTCGTTGTTTTCCCCTATTCTCCTGACCTTCATAGACCCTAAAGACTGGTGAGGAGACACCTCACAGACCATATGTGCTGCTGACAGCACGTAAGATGTAGTTCTAATGGTCAGGGTGTCAAGCACATCTGATGCCACAGCTAAACCGCTCCAGCTTCTCACAAAAAGGGCAAGCCCGCTCTCCTCGTCTGACACCAGAAGCTGGGATGCTCCCATGAACCTGTCCTGGGGTGGCTGGGAAAGGACAATAGTTGGTCTTTTATTTCCCTCTTTCCCTGGTGTATCCTCCCACATATCTGGTCACAACCAGACCTGACTCTGGGTTTGCTGCAGGGCTGCCCTTCAGGTCAAGTTGCACTTGGGCACAGGGATCCCAGTGCTGACAGGCCCCAAAGGCTTCCCTGTGCTCAGCAAAGGCATGGCCATTGTCTTTCGTGAGGCTTGGGGTTCCCTCCACTTGCCTGTGTCTGCACCCCGATGAGTGCCTTCCTACCTACTTGCTGCCATGGGATTTTTGCACCACCGCCAGGATGAAACCATTGCCGTATTGTCCCCCTGCCCCAGCTTCACAGTGCCTGTGTGCAAACTGTGTTTTCTGCTTAAGAAACATGTCCCCAGAGATACAGAATTAATGACTTCACACTCAGTCTCATAGATCAGTCTTCGGATAATGAACCAAAAGATTGTTCAGATTTACATCTCAGAAGTCCCCACACTTTTCCAGTGCAGCCAAATTCCACAAGAGTATTTGCCGACCTTTTAGTGCACAGCTTCTCATCACACTGCACCTCAGAACACTGTTCTTTAGCAAAGATCTTTATTAAGGACAATTAATTAACTAGGTTTGCTGTCTGGATAATCAATTCTCTTGGTATAAATTGAGTAGAGTTGGAAGAATGCTGATCTGTTGCCTCTGATTTCCCCACATAGAGAATAAAAATAGAAGAAGATCCAGATGGAGAAATTGAGTTGGGATCAGATTCCTCCTGAATACAGAGTTTTGGCAACCTCAGAAAATGGGGTGAACATTGCTGGGATTTAATTTCATAAGTGCACTGGGAAAGTTAATGTCAAAACATCCTGATTTAGAGATCTTTGAAGGAAAGGGAAATGTTTCATTCTGAAGCAACTGTTCATTTAGACATTGAAAGAAAGGCAAAATCAAGGGCAAAAATCGGAGTGAAATGTTTTAATTGTTTTTGAAAAAATTACAGTGAATAGGCTTTGTTTGTTTTGGGTTTTTTGGTGGGTATGTTTTTAAATTTTCCTTGATGGAGCAGTTTAACAACCTGGTATCTCTCAGTCCTGTGTGGAACATTCCTCCCCACCCCTTCCACTCTAGTAATACTTTTTGCTGCCTTTTGAGCCCTAAAGGAAAGCCCAAAAACCAGCCAAGTTTTGTGTTTGTCTGCCTTGATCCTGCCAGTGTTTTTCTGGCTCTGGTATTCAGCAAGGTGTGCCCCACCTAATGATCCCACAGATGATTGGCATCCTACAACACTAGACTATAACTTTAAGCTGGAGGAAACCCTCTGGGCTTTATGAATAAATTATCTCTCCATTTTATCTTTGCGTTGTAATTTTTTTTATGATGCTAGATCCACTTTCCTAGCAAGCAAATATTTCCTTTAATTGGCATGTCGCCCCTTGCCTCCTAAATGACTGGTTTGACTACAAATTGCTCAGACTCTGTGATTTATTTTTCATCTCTTTTATTGCAGGCATGAATACAGGAACAGGTAAACAGCTGAGCCGTAAAAGTTTCTCTTTAGGCATGTTTTCAACAAAATGCCATCATACACTGTCTGGTGATACATGCTGCTACTCAGGTGAAACAAAATGGTGTGAGCAGTCTTGCTTTAAAGCTGCTACCCACCACTCAATGCTGCAGCTGCCAAGGAAGCCTTCTCCTCCACTACTCTCTGTCTTCCCTCCTTCTCCACGTCATCTACAGCTTCTTTTACGGCACTTAACTTTACAAAACACAGTTGTGAGGCTAATCTTACATGCAATTACAGATCAGTCTCAGTATATTTATTGCAAACTCCTTGAACATCAGGACATTAAAAAAAAAAAAAGAAAAAAAAAAGAAAAAATATTCCATTGCATAATTACAAGTAGGTTTTTTTGTAGCAAATGAACCAGAAATGTATTCAGAAAAAAATAAATAAATAAAAGCAAAGGCTATTTGTAAACAGTTCAAACAAAACATGATGCTGCCTCCAATGAAACATTTCACTGCATTGCCAGCTCTGTTTCAAATGGGCACATAGGCATCTTGTTGCAAGAGAGTGAAGCCATGAACTGAAACTTTGGAGGAGTTAATTTTCAAATTTCGCATTTCCAGGGTCTATGAAACATGAGAAGTCTGCATACACAGTGGGATCTGAGAGAGGTGTGGAATCTCAACCAAAATTTCTAAAGAAAACCTGGTTATTCCTTTTAAAACAAAATAGTGGAAACAGCTGAGCCACACAAAAACAAAGCACAATTGGTTGGCTTCCATAAGAGATTGCAAAATGAGAAATATTTAACTCCTTGCATAGCTATTTAAATGGCCAATAAATTTTGCTGGAATCACCCAAACATGACAACATTGCATTCTGCTGCTTAGAGACTTCACGCTGAAAAGCTGGAATCTGCTGACGGGGTCAGAGCATCACTTGGGGCACTGCGAAAAGCGCGGCCACCCCTCATTAGCTTTGCCAGTGTGGCTGTAGCAGGAGGCTTCATCAACTAGCTACTCCCAGATGGAGCACGACTATAGTGAAGCCTCTGTGCTTATGTCACTGTAAGTTGTTATCCCAGCTCTCTGCTCTCCCACAAGGGATAAAAGCTGTTCTGACAAAAGGATACTTTGGGCAGTTTATTTACACCTAATGCGCAAGGCTTTCGCTGGCAGAGCTACACCGATCACAAATCGTACCTCGTACCTCGAAGCTGAACCCTGGATGATGCAGCTGAGTCAGCAAGGGTTTGCAATGTAGACCTAGCCAGAGGGACGGAAAGCAGGATTCATCTCACTTAACTTTAATCAGCATAAAGGTAGACACTTAAGTCAGAGGCACCTCCGGAAGACAGTTCCTTTGATCTCTCATCAGTTGAGAGCTGGGCATTTTAATGTTAGATGAGATGAACCCTTTCCCAGGAGAGCTGAAGAGCAAAATCCTTTCAGCCACCCTTTCCTGTCACCAGTCCTGGAGACCATGCTTCAGAAGGCTGCTGTTCAAATGCGTTATCTTTACACATGTCAATGTACATGATGATGATAGCCTGTGCTGGGCTTCATGCTGCCACAACTACATATGCAAGCTTAAAGCTAGCTCAGATACTTCTGCACTATTATATAGACATACCTTCAGGCAGAGTATCCTTTAACACCTGTAAAGTTAAATTGTAGGGGCAGATCTGCAATATCTGCCCCTCTGCAATATGTTCATGCTGACATTGTCTTGTTCACAGTAGTTTTGGGTAACAGGTGTCCTAACACTGTCATTCCCAACCAGAGGTGAGGCAGAAGTGTTTCTTCAGAGGATGTGAAAACTGAGATGCTGAAGCATGGCTGAAGAAGGTACGTAGTAAGAAAGAACAAGATGATGACATTCCACAGTTAAAAGTTTAGTTTGATATCAGTAAAACAGTTTTAATAAAGCTCCATTAGACTGCAGAGTAAGAAACGGTGGCAGCCAGTGGATAAGACACTAAAACACGACAAGGCAATGTACTTGGATTTGTTCTGTAGAAAATGTCCCACAGAAACTAAGCAGCCACATGAGCCTTTCCCTCTTCTCCTGGTGGGAACCAAAGAAGGAGGGATCTCTGCCCTTCTTCAGCTATCCCAGAGCATGCCTCAGCCATAAAGACTTGGCCATATAAAGGAACCTTGGTGCATGTTACTTGTTTTCCAGTTCTGACTATTTCAGCTGAAGAAATTGTATACAATGGGAGCAAAAATGATACGTTAAAAACAATAAACTAATAGACTGTTTATGAGCCAGAATATCTTATGGGCCAGTCTGACTCGGGCATTCAGTTTTGTTAAAGGCTTTTGCTTAAGTGATCAGACTGTTCTAACGTGGATCTGTTTTGCCCCCAAACCCGAAGGCATATTGTGGGGTTCCGAAAGTCCAGTCCATAGCAATCAGTATGACTGAAGGGTGTGTTCAGATTTTTTTCTGTTTTGTTTGTTTTTGTGGGGTTTTTTGGTGGTTTGTTATTTTTGTTTTGTTTTGTTTTGTTTTTTCCCCTGGGTTTTCCTTGACGATGACTTTGTGAAGCTGTTGCCAATTCAAACACAATTGGGGGTTACTTAACAGGCAGAAAACCAGATTCAGCTAGTCAGCACTGTGCCATTCTCAACCTTACTTTGTTTTTCTCTCTCAAACCAGCATTCCTAGTTACAATTTTCTTTTATTTGTTCTTCAAAACGCTCACTCTCACTTGGACACAGGCAAAATGTGCTGCTGCTTCTCCCTCACCAACACCTTCTGGGAAGTGGTGAGAAAAGAGTAACAGGAAATTGCATTCTTTTGTGTCTGTGCATTTTGCCCTCCTTTCTAATTTCCTCACAGGAAATTAATGTTTCTAATAAATTTTTAAGAACCTTGCATTGATTGAGTGGGGCATTAAAACATAAGGAACAGAAGTGTCCTGGCGTTGCAACTAGAGGGTGGACAGCATACAAATCATATCTGATTACCCAGAAAAGTCACTGGAATGCTCTTAAATCTACAGTCCAGGTGTGGTTTTGTGGCTCCTTATGCCCACTGCTCATGTTGAGCCACTTGATTAAATTTTATAATGCGATTTTCCACCTAACAGTTGTGCTGTGTATTTTGACCCCATTTATGGCAACCAGAAAGTTTGGGGTTTGGTGGATTTAAATGGGAAGCCTAATGCCAATTTTTTGTCCCAGCAAATGTAAAATAGGCAAATCATTTTATAC
>VYZR01102808.1:0-11765 GCA_013400675.1 Oxylabes madagascariensis
ACCCCCCTCCAAAAAAAGTGACCCCCCTCCTTCCTGTTTTGGAAGGAATCGTAAGGAGATCTAAGGGAAGGAGTGTTGCCCAGTTCAGCCTTCTGAGAAAAATTGTTTTCTTTATGTACCAGGAGTTTCCCACACTTTAAGTATCAACAAATGGTTTGTTTTCATATTTTCATGGAGGAGGAGAGAGCTGACAGACTGTTGGTCTGACCAGAGTGTTGGAGGGGTGGCAGCTTCACCCTCCAATCCACTGTCACCTTTGGAATTCTATAAAATGTCAGAGATGTAAATAAAGTTCCTTCTTTTCCAGCACGACTCAGCGTGTAAGTGCAGTTCTTTCCTGTCTCCTATTCCCACAAAGGAGGGGAGGCACAAGTGAGAAAAAGGGCAGAAAAGAGCAAGAACTGTGCTAGGCAGCTGAGAAGGACAGAAGGGAGAAAGAGTGAAGTCTGTGCAAATACTGGATGAGGAATGAGTATTTTGCACAGACCAGGATAAGACTGTCATTACCTGAGCCACACGGTTCCTCAAGACCCTCTGATTTGCCACAGTCACATTTTGAACTCTGGAATTCCATCTGGAATGCAAATTCAATGCTGATTTCAAAAGTACATGGCAGCTTTGGGGGCACAGGAGCAAACAAAGGACCTGGCTGCAGGCACAAGGGGAAATGCACCTTCTGCCTTTCATTTTGGGGAAAAAACTCAGATCTGTGGGTCCAGATAACCGAATTCCTTAAATATACACAGCTGGTTTATACAGACCCTGCAGCTCCAGCTGATGGACAAAACTCACTCTGAATATCTTGAAATGCCATAAAATATAGGAAGTGTATATCTGATAACCACGTCCTACAACGAGGACATCCTACAACACAGACATCCTTTATCCTCCTGCAATTACCTTCACGCAGCTCTGTCTTATTCAGCAGCTCTGTGGTCTCCAGACTTTGGAGATTTACCTCTTTACATTTACTTTTTTTCCCCTTTTTTTTCAGTTACCAATATTACAGCTTCTGAGATAAAAAGAGGCTGGGAAGAAAGAGAACTCTTTACCTGTGAGGAATGAACAAGAGGAATAGGAGGACACAAAAAACTGCAGAGTTTCTCCACATACTTTCTTTGCATCCTTTGTATTCCCCAAGCTGCAATGAAAGTGGTAAATCACAAAACCCTAGCTCAGGACAAAGTTCCACAAGGCATCAAAACAAGTCTGTGGTGCTCATAGACCAAATAAATTAAGAGCATCCAGCAAAGAGCTAGAATTTATTGTTTACCAGAACAGACTCCAACATGCTGCTGTTAAAAAATTAGGGAGAGGCCTGGAAGTGTCAATAATCCCCCCAGCTCCGTGGAGAAGGAATCTAACTTAGCTTCCTTCTGGTGCTAATAATTAGAATGACTTGTGAGGCCTGAGGGGGCATTAGGTTGTTTGCAATTTGGACTTCACCAGATAAATTAAGGTCCATCAGAAGCCAGCAGAGATTTCCCAGGAGGAGCCTGTGTCCTGCTGGGCAGGTTCTCTGTGCTGCCCCTTGGACTGAGACAGAAAACGGCTTTAAAAGGATAAAAAATGGGAAACAGGCTGAATTAGCCCAAGAAAAATATCGATGTCTACAATCTTGAAGCTGGTACCAAAGCTCTGCCTGCAGAAAAAGAGGGAGACTAGAGCACTTTTCCTGTGTGTGGAATGGGACCTCACCGTGGATGGAATAACAACATTGTCTCCAGTCAGCTAACAGCCTTTCTGGGAAAGAGGCAGAGGTGAAAACTGCATTGCTCGTTTTAATTCTGTGCCCCCAGTTCTGGAGCTTTGTGCTGTTTTGCCCTAAATGACACAATATGGGACTTTGATCAGACAGGCCCTAGGTGAGTTCTTCCCCAAATATGACAGTTAATGCCATCTGAAGGGCTGCTCAAAAAGGCTCCTTTGGAAAAGCTCTTTCTCCAGCTAACCTCTCCTCCAATTTAGTACTTTACATCTGAAATTTTGAAGCCAATTTTCTTTTTGCTGGAGCTTTAATGAAAGGAGCAAATTATTTATAATGGCAGTTGTTACTCTGGGAAGAGGCAAGTGAAGCTCTTAGGACTTTTGCCCTAGACCTCATGTCACTTTTTGGCTCTGTTTGAGCAGCAGAGACACATTTTTTACTCCAGGGCCTCATTTACTCCACAGAAATTAGCACAAAGCCTTATGACAGCAATGGGGACTGGGGGGTCACCTTGGTGAGCAGGAGGCATGTGGGAGGGTCTCACCCATCTCTGGATGGTCACGAATGGCCCTCGAGAGCAGGCACCACTGCCCCCATCCCAGTGGGTTTTGCCTTCTTGTTATCACACAGCCCTGCTGTAATTCTGCCTCTCTCCCTGGCACCAGACACTTTCTGGTCCTGCTCCATCTTACAGCCCAGGCACCCAACACCAGCTCTGGCCCTCAGGCTGACCAAAATGTCTCATTTAATCCATTAGCAGCTTCTAAAATGAAGGTATTTAGGGACATGAACAGCTGAGAGCAAGAAAACACCATTCCCCATGCCTGGGGAAGTGATGGATGCTCCTGGGTTCACCCTAAGGAAGTGCCTGAGCCTCTGGAGGGGTATGGTGAGCCTACAAACATTGCAGCTGCTGTGAAAAGTCGGATTATTATTTTAATTAGCTCTGCCCAAGCACTGTCTGGGTCCTGAGCATGCACGTTCTCTCTCAATCATCACACAGAGCAGCACAACGCTCCTTGCGAAAAATGGACAGTAAAGGAACCCAAACCCACAACTTTTTTAAACTTCTGACGTTCATAACAATCTGTTTATTTTATTAGCTGAGAACTGACAGTGGGGTGAATGTTGTTTGAGTCAACTTACACATATAGGTAAAAAAAATCCCCAGTGACTTAGGAAAGGGGTCTGGGAAGGGAGAGGCAGGGAGGTGGGAAACGACTTATTGCTTTGCAATAAAGCTTTTAAAGCAAAGAGAAAGGGGTGGGGAGAGAAGGGAAGAAAAGAGCAGCAGGAGGCCATCTAACAAAGCGGATTCTGCCCAAATTGCCAGAGAGAGGCCCACAAGTCAGTGGGGGCTCACGATGGGGGCAAAAACTCCGGCAGCCCTGAGGATATTGTGAGGTGGAGAAAGTGCTTTGCAAAGTGGGAACGGCCTGCCCTGTCGCTGGGGTCCTTCCTTTGTTTTCTCAGCCCTGCAAATCACTGTCTGGATGGTATTTTGTAAAGGCAGCCCTTGCCTGGTGGGATGGGCAGCTCTCTGTAGCCGGTGTCCTACAGCATCTGCATCCCCTTCTGCTCCGAAATCATTTCAGGGCAGCTGCACTCGTTGTTGCCCTCCACAGATTTCCCTTTGGGCCAGAGGACACCAAACTTGTGGCAGAGACAATATCTTGTCTGAATGTCACATCCAAATTAGCAAAAAAGACCTTGGCTAAGCCAACAAGCAAATGCTTCTTGAAAAATCCCACCAGTTGCCCCAAAGCTCACTCTGTAACCTGCTGCATCCTCTGTGCATGAGAGAGCACACAGCCACTGCCCTGACACTCCTGTGTTACAAATAAATAACTTTTTGGGGCAGTGCCAGTGAAATGGGCAGTAAATCTGCCCCATTTCCTGCTGGTGGATGAAAATCCCTGTGACTCCATGCCGAGCCACCTCTCCCTCCCAAGAGCCCTGGCCGGCCCAGCCTCTGCAGGACAGCGCTGTGAGGAGAGACTTTGAAGTCACGTCCTTTCTTCTCTTTCAGGGAGCGATTTATAGAGGCACTTGCTGCCATGAGATTGATGGACAAAAGGGCTGGATCAGCTACTGTATAGTCAGGGGTGAAAGCCTGGATCCATCAAGGTCAGTGGCAAAATTCCCATTGACTTCAATGAGGGTGGGAATTCCACCCCGCTCTCTGCTTCGCTGGGTGCACTTTCACATGGAAACCTTGTGTTACAGCTAGACAGATGTTAAATTCAGCTTTTCCTTCAGCACACACACCACAGGGACCTGCTGGACAAGGCACTTCAAAGAATCCAGGTTTGGAGTCCGCACACACGTGTGCACACACAAACACACAGCCCTTTCCCAAAGGGTTTGATATCCTGCAGAGCTGCAGAAAACACAGTTTGTGAAAGGAAAGCAGCAAACATCACCCCAGGCTTGGGCAGCAGTGACCTGCCTTCCTCCCAACGGGGCTCTGTAGGTTTTATGTGTTGGTTTACTCTGGTGATTAATCCAACATTGGGTATTTGATGGGATTTATCAACCTCCTTGCCCAGGAGAGCACACATCTCCCAGAGAAGAGCAGCAGCACCCTCAGTTACACAGCTGCTGCTCAGGACTTTGTGCAAGCACTGTGAACACGCTGCTGAAGGACAGCCACCCCCGTGTTTGGGGTCAGAGATACTGAGATACCAGATGCTGACGTGAAACTAAACCAGGGGAGGTCTGAAGGAGCTGCTGTGGGTACCAGAGGCAGGTTCCAGGACAGGAACAGCTCAGCCTGTCGCCCCGATTTCAGCCTTCTGAATTGTTTTTGTTTCTGTAAGAGGAGTTCTCACACTTTCAAGTATCAACAAATGGTTTGTTTTCATATTTTCATGGAGGAGGAGAGAGCTGACAGACTGTTGGTCTGACCAGTGTGTTGGAGGGGTGGCAGCTTCACCCTCCAATCCACTGTCACCTTTGGAATTCTATAAAATCTCAAAGATGGAAATAAAGTTCCTTCTTTTCCGGCATGACTCAGCGTGTGGGAGCAATTCTTTCCTGTCTCCTATTCCCACACTCAGCCCAGGCTGGCACAGATGGACAGTGCCTGTCACCCAGCCCTGGGAGCCTCCCCCATTCCAAGGAGCAAGCAGCACAATCCCAAGTTACCAGAGGCTTTGCTGGAGAAATACCTGTCCAACCTATTCTCTGCCTGCACTTTTTTTTGCCCATGTGCTGTCCAGCCACGCTCCCCCATGCAAGCACTCATCAGCCCCACGTTTATCTGCATCCTGGCCAGTGCTTAGCAGGCATTTTTAAGATGTCACTGGAAGAAACATGTCCCACATGTGCTGCAGCATCATCGTGTGTCAGAAGCTCAAGGTCCAGCAATGCGCTTCCTCCTTCCCCCTAGCTTTCCGTGCATTTTGCCAAATAAGCGGTTTCGGGCTTCAATTCCCCTTCACAAACACTTCTTTATGAGCTAATGTTAATACTCGGGAGAGATGCAGCCAGACAGCATGGGAAAGTGGAATTTTCTGCTTCCAGAGGAGATAGCACGTTCCCCAGCAGCAGGGCTGCTCATGGGATAATTGCTACAAAAAAAAAAACCCTCTCGGCCATATGGGCAGAGCAGGGAGCACTTTTTTCTCTCACTGTCCCACTAGGGCTGTGATGAGGAAGGAGGCAACTCTCCTTCATCATTGCCCTTCTGAGCAATCTTGCACATGATGCCTTGGAAGGCTGACCCAAAACAGAGACTGGACGGAGCTGGGGAATAAAACAGGGATTTATTGAAATGTTTCCAGAATCCACTTTGGGCATGACAAGAGCCCGGCCAAGGCCGCACCCAGGGTGGACCCAGAATGGTCACAAAAATGGCTGAGCAGTCCCGAGAGAGGTTACATTTTATAAGTTTTGGTCCATTTGCATATTGGGGTTTAATTGTCCAATTCCAGCTCCAGGCTGTGAGGTCCCATCCTTCTTGTTCCTCCCTCCAGCCCACCCTTGGTTGTGCTTTTGGGCCTGAAAGTTGTCCTTGGTGTGCAGCAGGAAAAGGATTTGTTTTGTGTCCCTGCTCTCTGAAGAGAGCTCACCAGCACTTAATGTGAGGCTCAGAACTACATCCCTAGGCAGCACAGAATCCAAAAATATGAAAACTAAAACTTAAGGCATCACACGGATAAAAACCTCATGTTCATGTCTTGCAGGACACCCGGGGCAGCTTCAGTGCACGGAATCTCCTTGAGGGTGGGGAGGAGGGCAGGGAGAGGCAAGAAGCCAACTAAAAAGAAATCCCTTAGGTTTGAAAGACACACAGGACTTCCAGGAGCCCTCCAGCTGGACCCTGCAGCAGTCCATTGTTTTTCTGGTCATGTTGCAGGCCATCCTTGGCACTCCAGGAACATACCAAGCTCTCCTGCTGGCAGCAAAGCCCATCCCAGAGGCTGGAGGGACTTTGAAAATTAATTTACAGGCACTGCAGTCTCTGAGCATCTATCGCAGGGCTAAATCTAATGAGGGGGCTGGTAAGACTCACAGGCTATGGCTTTCCAGACAGGCCTTCATCAAATGCACAGCCTGTAAAAGGGAAAGGTCTGGGCAGACAGTCCTGCTAGGCCAGGAATAAAGCACACTCCAGCCAGATTTGGGTTCAAATTACGTTTTCTAATGTACCACCAGAGATTTTGGCTCTGTTTTTACTGTACAAAAAGATTTGTAATGGAATGAAGATTTAATCTGTTATTGATTATTGCATTATTAAAAAAATAAAAACAAAGTCAGTCTCTTTGAAGGACAAAGTAATATATTTTAAAAAACCCTGATGTTTCATAGTAACTCTTAAAAGTCTTTACTGCTCTTTCCTTTCCCCAATACAAATCTTGTTACCAGAGACAAAGTTTTACTCTTGTGCTGTTTTATATCTCATAGTTTTATCCTGTAGTTCTACAGCCCCAGCATCACCTACTTTATCTCTCCTTGTCACCTGCCAGCATTTCCCTCCCCTTGCATCTGCCTGGGCCACTTCTCTCTGCTCCTCCAGGATACTCCAGCTTCAGTCAACAGCTGGGGCTCCTTTTACTTTATTTTCCATCCAAAAAAAATCCCCCAACCTGAAACATGTATATGTAGAAAAATGACTTTGTACTTTGGCTAGGAACTATCAGATTGAACGCTCGAGTTTGGAGACATTTAAAATTCTTTGGGGAGATGATTTTATGTCCCATAACTTGGTGTTTCATGACGTGGTTTAGTGCTCTAGAACTATGAAAAGGTGAGGACAAGAGGTTGGAATACCAAACCAAGCCAGCTCTGATGGAGTTTTGGAGGCAGGGAGAGGGGTGAAAAGGCGGTGTGAAAGCCAGAGAGAATCTACCCACAGGAGAAGGTGGAAGGAGGCAACATCCCAGCTCAGAGGGTGCTCCAAAACCAGGCTGCCAGAGCCCTGTTCTGCACCAGGTGTGGACAAGGGTCAGGTCTACCTGGCCATGCAGGAGCAGGGATGCTCAGCCCTGTGCTCCCCCACCAGCCAGGCTCTGGGCTGCTCATATTATGGAATGAATTTTCACAAACAACCCAATATTAAAGCCAGGGATTTAAGGTAAGGTGTATGTATTGGGGTTCATGTAAAAAAAATACACAAGGTGTACAGCACAATCAAGCCAGCACTGTTGGAGCCTTACCTTTTGGTATCCTTTGTATTTTGTTATTGTAACTGCAAATCTAAGTCCACTTAGAATATCTAAGTGCTGCTTTAACAGAGGTTCTATTTTGCATCTTGTACCATTAAGCCTCTCAACAGTGATTTGGGATAAGAGTACATTGGAGATCAAAGTCATGCAGCTACATTTTCCCTCATCACCTGAGGACCACGAACAAAACTATGCAGATCACAGAAACCTCATTTAGGGTGAAAAATCCCGTTAGCTGTAATGTGTAGATTCTTAACAGATGTTGTGCTGGAGCCAGCAGCTCCATGCTATGGCATCTATTGTGGAAGAACAGTATTTAGCCATGAGGTATTTCTTTCATAGCACATTAAGGTGCTTGAACCCCAGGGAAAAAAATAAGTAATTTAATTTATAATACATTTAAAAGCAACCTTAGACCTGGAGCTGTTAAGACTAGGCTTGTCACAAAGGCATCTAACTACAGGGCTGTCAAGCACCTTCCTGCCTCCCTGTGGGCTGAGAAACTCAGTCCTGGCTGGGGAAGGCAGAATGGGAATGCTGTGAGTCACTGGGATAACGTCACCTCCCTCTGGCCACACAGCCAGAGCTGAGGGATGTCCGGAGGAGCAGCCACAGCAGGGACAGGCAGGAATGCAGGGACAGGCAGGAATTTCTGCACAGCTCTCGTGGCTCCCAGTGTGCCAGCTGTGATCCAGCTCTGGCTGCAGATCCTGCAAGTGCTGGAGAGGAGCACCAGAGATACTCGTGATTTCAAAAAAGCCATTGGTTTAAGGATGTTGATTAAAAGAACCCCACAATAATTTAATTGAGTAGGTTTCTGGCCAGCTGTGAGAAGAGACATGTTTCTGCCATTCTGTCAGCTGTAAAAAAGCTAAACCACATCAGAATTAGTTTTTTTGTGATGGGGNCCATCCCGCAGGAACTGCACTGACACACGGGGCCCTCGCTGCACTCCGTGGCTGATAAGCAGCACTCACTTTTAAGATCTCATAAATCACAATGTCAGGCAGCTTTTACGGTCTAATTGAGCCTGGAGTCCTTCAGTAATAAGCCCTTGAGAAGTGGGGGCAAGAAGAATTTCCCAAACCCAAGCTCTGAGGGGGTTTTTACCCTTGCCAAAGACTTCTGCCTCCAAGGCAGAGCACACCCCAGGCAGCAGTGATTAAGTGTCAGGTGAGTGTGTCAGGTAACTGCATGCAGAGGGAACAATGCTCACCATAGTGAGAGAAAAAGTCACCCAAAGGCCAGAGAGATAAAGCAAATCCTGCTCTGGATGTCTTCTCAGTGCTCGTGTCTCCGGTTTGTGGAAATGAAACATTGCAGCCTGTTAACTCCCCAAAGCCTGGAGAGGAGTGGGATCCTATCCCTCAGCCAAAAAGGGGCTTTACAGGAGGCAGATTACAGGAATATCTGCCGTGAGGTTGAAGTTCTGCCTTGAGGAGTGGTTGAACTAATCAAACTCCAGCACATCTCTGCCACTCTCCTTCCTGGTGTGATTTCATGAGGAGAAAAAAAATCCTATCTTCATCCGACCGTGCTCACCTGTAACCACCGAGCCATTCCCAGCCTGGCTTGGAGCAATGAGCTCAGAGTACCCACCCTGTCCCCGGGTGAATCAGACACAGCAGGGATTGGTGACAGCCAGGGTAACACGACCTCCTCATCTTCTCTTACAGCCAGACCCAGCTTCGTCTCCCATCCACCAGAAGTCATCACAGTTATCCAGGAAATTACCTTGCTCCTAGATATGTTCATTAAGCTCTTAGATAAGGAAGATTGAACTCCTTCCCCTTTCACAGACTTTAAATCAGTTCTGGTAGTTCTGTACACTTTTAAGCGTAATTAGCTTCCATTTTAAAATTACAGAGACTGAAACTCAGCAATTCATGGTTGACTGACAGCTACAACAAAATCCAACAGGAATAACCTCTCAGCACCTCCCAAAGAGATCTCAGGAGATGCTCACCTTGGCAAGGATGGATCCTGGCACAGGGACCACAGTCCTGGATGATCCTGAATTTCTCACACAGATCAGGATGGGCATCACTGTAAACTAAAGGACCCCTCCTAAGGCCCTGCAAAAACTTGTAGTTAGACAAAAAAAAGTGGGGGAAGAAGACAAGCTGAATGAACAGAGCAATTGTTTGCAAGTGTGTAAGTAAGCAAGCAAGTAAGAAATCAGAGGTGCTAGGTTTAAAATAAACCACTCCCTTAAATACTCAATTGGTTAATTGTTAACATTCGCTTGAAGCATTCTGTTAATTTGTCCATGAATGGCTTCTTTCCTCATCTGTAATAAAGGATTTCTCAATTCCAGCATCTTAATTATTCGCCTTCATATTGGATCATCTCAGTGCACACAGAAAAATTTCTTTTTTAAGTAGTAAGTTTTTCTCTCTCTTTTTCCCCGCTGCAACATTTTTGCCATTCATTTTCCATGTCCAAGAGTGAGTACTTAAGGGAACAGTGCTGGAAGTTTTAGGCACGAATTTAGGAAACTCAGAGTTATGTGGACACTAGTACATGAACATGGATACACGAAGAGGGAAAGGAATTTTTCTGTCATATCAATACATGTTTGGAGATAAATGTCTTTAATATTTGACCATTTGCTTAAGAAAATCAGCAGCATTCCTGCAGGTTGAAAAGTGCTGCAGAGAAGTACTGAAACTGAGCAGCCCAGAAAGCAAAGGCACGGGAATGTGGAAGAGTCGGGAAGTGCCACTTGTACCCTGATAATTCTTTCCTTGACATCAGCTCAACACCAGAAGGCAATACAAACATTCAGGCTCTGCAATTAAATCACTCTCTTAATTCCTCTCCTCCTGAGGAAATGCTTCACCAGCTGTTAACAGCTGTGTCAGAGTGCCGCGGGCTGAGCCAGGCTCCCGCCGGCACCTCGGGATGCTTTGCTCATGCTGGATTCCCAAAAAATCAGATTCTTCCGTGGATTTTGGTGAAGCCCAAGTGCAAGGGAAGCCTCGGGTCAGACCTCTCCAATCACAGCCATCTCAGGCTGGGAAGGAAAGCCCAGGCCAGCAGATCAGCCCCCATCCTGAGGAAACCATCCCCGTAACTCTGCGCACATCGAGGAGCAGTAACGTCGATGGCTCTTCTGAGACACATTTAAGGTTGGCCTTGGGCCCAGGGATTTTGCAATTCACTTCTGTTCTGCCTTGAAATACGTTCCCCCAACAGATATTTACATTATTCTTTTATTCCAGCTCAGGTACGATCCACAAGGAGCACATCCTGCTCTCTCCTTCCTACCATCCCTCCTCTTTCCTGCCCGCTCCGTCCGCACATTACTCAGAGCCCTGGGTAAAGCTCTTTTCCATGCTAAATATGCATCCAACCACTTAATGAGCTTTGGCCAGCTCGCCAGCAGTTTTGACAGGCCTGTTGAACCGGTGCCAAGCAGAGATGAATGTTTGGCTTGGACCAGCACAATGCTCTGTTTGTCTCATTGTTGCATTGGAAGTGTTAGCAAACTAATGTGACAGGATGGAGACGCATACAACTGAAAAATGACTGAAAATGTAATTCCGTGTCAGCACTGACTCCTGAAGGATTATTTGTCTCCGGTGACTTTCAGGGAACTTTTCTTTACAAGCTCAGTATAAAGACAGGTCTGTGTGCCGGGGGAAAGCGATCAATTAGTTTTAACCCAGATGTAAGGAGCTGCCCTCTGCTCTTGCTTCCTAAGATTTACTGTAACTCAACCAGGCACTCTACCGCAATTATTTTTTTTTACTTGTTTTTTTTCCTTTCCAAGAAACCCCATGTATTTGTCTGCTTGCACAGCCCTGTAAGAGGCTGGACTCTGCTCTGCTCCTGGTGTGGGGACAGGCTCCTGCAGAGGCTGTAACAGGGAAACTCCAGGTCCACAGTTCAAGAGAAACTCCTGGATGAGAGCAAATGATGTTCAACCCCAGCCAGAGCCATCACTTCATGAGCACTCACCACAGACCATTACAGAATTAGGCAGAGTATAAGGAGTGGAGAATGATCCTTATCTTTCATTTTCTGGCATTTTACTGCATGGAGAAACCTGTGGAGCTGGAGGCCGTCTAAACCATTGTGTCCCTTTGGGATCTGGCTCCTCACTCCTTCTTCTGGGGCCTTTTTGCTCATTTGTTAGTTTTGGAGCTGATCTTCATTCTTGTCTCTGCAGCACCATTTTTCCCTTTACATCAGGTGAAGGATTCAATCTTTAAAAAAGCAGAGTTATAGTCAGCCTCATGTTATTCATTCATTAGGAAGGCAGGGTCACCCAGGAGCTGCCCAGACCAACCTCCCAATGTTTGTCCTCTCCAGACAGGGAGGTCAGGGTTTCCCAAGCAGCTGTGGTGCACTGAGTGACACCCCTGACCATGGCAGGGGCTTGG
>VYZR01102839.1:0-10485 GCA_013400675.1 Oxylabes madagascariensis
CAAGAGATTGCAACTGAACATAGTCTGGTGTGTGTGAGTAAAGAGGAACTCTCCCCAGCGTCAACTCACTCGGGTGTTTGGGAGGTCAAAATAGGGACTCTTAAGTACTGCCAGTGACTCCATCCACAGCACACATACTTGGAGGCTGGAGACAGCACACAAATGAAATACGCAAACTCACAGACTGGTGAGAAGCCTTCAGGATGCTCATTTAGGCCTTGCCTCACCCGGAGAATCGATTGGGTCAGTTTGCAACAAGCCTTGCCTCCCTCAGGGCAGGATCAGCAGCCCGGGACACAAGGGCCCAAACAGACATCACTATTTGCAGGCCCAAGGATACCAGAGAGAAATCAGTGGTTCAGGACAATGCTCCCCTTCCCACCAGCTCCAAACTCAGTGGGGTCTGCCGTGTCTTGCAGAAGTACCATGTTGGCATGTTCTTACCTCTGGATGGGGTGGCAGCTCCCGCTGGGTCTCTTCTCTCATGCTCAGTTTCTAATATGGGAAGGAGAATGCTGACACGTCCCTGACTCCCTCAGAACGACGATAATCCCTTGTTCTAACACCTCTAAGTCCATCCCAGACACAGATGGGGGAGGAATTTCCCCTCCTCACAACAATTACAGAGGAATAATAGAAAGGGAGAATGATGGAAAAGAAGCAAAGATGGGCAAGGCAGACAAACACAGGAGAGCAGCATGCTCCCCTTAATGCAGTTTCTATCCCAGAGTGCCTGGGAATTAAGCACTCAGGGGGTATCCGTTGCATCTTTTTTGCAACAAGACCCCAATGTTCCCTTTAAAGCAAGCAAACACCTTGTTGATTGTTGAGCATTTCTCTCGAGGCTGTTTACCTGGAGCCACCTTGCACACTGCACTAGCACAGCCAGGCAGCAGCACTGTGACCTCCCCAGCCTGTGTGTGGAGTCTTTGCAGATCTGCTCCTGATGCCCACAAGACCACTCTGAAGAGCATACCGATCCCACTAAGGAGTCAGGGACACTCCCCGGAGGGTCACTCCAAACCCAGCACCTTTCCTACCAGCACGCCAAGCTTTGGAGAAGGCAGTGAAGACCAACTCCTTGCAATTCCAGACCAAATTGATCCCAGCCTGCCCACAGCCCCGAGTCTACCCTAGTCTGCCTCTTTGCAGCTCAGCCTGTCAGCCAGCACAGAACCCACAGCTTCAGTGTAAACCGCACAAGGAAAAACAAACAAACAAACAAACAACACACAAAACCACAAAATAACTGATCCTCAGCAATTCCAGACACAACACATACAGGCTCTCAGCTTCTCTCCCCCACAGGTCAGTGAAACTACCAGACGTGTCCCATCTATTCCAGCCATGAAAATTGTAGCCTCATATAGACTCGCATTAAAAAAGAAAAAACTTAGCTGTGCAAGAAAATACCCGGCTGAAGACTACTAAATGGGACAAAATTCTAATTTTCTTCATGAAAAAAGGTCAGTTTATCATTAAAGTAAAGTAACACTGATAGGCAGTTGATGGAAGAGATCGCGTGGGGAGTTTTTTTGACAAGAGACAGTAGAACCCACCAGCAGCTAAACATGATTGTCTGCATGACTGACAAAAAGACATGAATTGTTTGTGCCATCAGGAAGGGGGAAAAGACTTCCAAGCTCATATAGCTCAAACTATGGAATGTGAGTGCTTGAGTAGGTCCATAATAAGCCCACAAAAAACACATGAAAGAACAAAATCCATAAATTCATTTCTACACAGTTGTGCAGGGGGTCTGCAAGATAGATCAAAGGTTGACAGTGGTTTGCTCTCCAAAATGTTTGGAATCCAGGACTCCAAGCAGTACAGCTTATGCTCTTCATCTATCAGCAGCTTATGTTTCTGAAAAAAAAAATATCCAAAAATTTAAATGCCAAATTGCAAACTTCTCAAAAGACATTCTTAAAGAGCTAAAGGAGAATTGGATACCAATGTTTTGCAGTTAAAAGTGCTGGCACTTTATAAAGAGAAGCCTTTTGTTAGAGACAGGAAGTTTAGTTTATTGCCTGGTGTATACAGTTCACCCACCACATTATTTTGGGCTATTTTCATTCCTCACACAGTAAAGAGGAAATTCTAAGAACGTTTCATTACTTTTCTTTGTTTGATGAACAGCAAAGGTTTGCAGTTTGCTGACCACTGTGTTGCTTTGCTACTTTTTGACACACAACTCCACTTCACATAGATCCTCAGGAGGAGAAAACATTTGTTCTTTATAAAAATCAATTGTTTCTGCTCCATTCAATTTAAGTCCATCTCTCACCCTCATCTTTCATTACTTCCTAGAGAGAATTCCTCAATACAAAACTATGGAAAAAACCCTAAAAGTTGCCTTTTATTCTTTATGTGAGCAAAACTTCAGGCTCAGAAACTACTAAGAGGCAAATTAGGAAAACTTTTCTCCTCCTTGCAGTTTCCACAGATCTTTTCCAGTACACAGTCTGTGGCAGAGGAATAAAACCACAGCCACAGTACAGCACTATTATTTAATACAAAGGTTGCTCTTCTGAAGAGCATTAATTTTCACCCAGATAGGGCATCGTACATACTGTTATGATTCTCTTTGCACAACATGCTTCTGTACAGCTGAAATTATAAAGCAAAGAGCTAGAATACATGCTTGTCCATTCGCTTTCTCCCTTTTCATCAATTCACAAGGTTATCCCTAAATGTTTTTATACCATTCTGGCCCAAAAGAAAAAAAAAAAAAAAAAAAAAAGGATTCCTCATAAAAGGCTTGGTTTCTAAAAAATGTTAAGCATTTAAACATTTATTGGAAACAGTTTTAGTTCCTCATTAATCTGAAGATGAAGTACTATTGATTTACAATGAGCAATTCATCCAATAACCATCAGCAGCATATAAAAACAGAGCCCGAGAGTTAAAAAATGGGTGATGCCTGTTTGGCAGCAGTTTCCTGTGTCCTGCCAATGGCACAACCTGTCCAACTGGATGGAAAACAGCCCTGCTCTTTCTGTGTGTGTTCTGCATGCTTGGATGTATATGTCCCACGGATCATAGGCTAACCTACATTTATTTTTATATTACAGGATCAGCAAGTATATATTAGATCAAGGCTTTGGGGACTTTACATATTGCTTAACCTCAGTCACCCAGGCTCTTAGTCACTGCAGTGAGGAGCAAGGCACAAATAGATAAATTGCACAGATAGATTGACACAGAGACATACACACATCTGTGCACATAGACATACATATCCCTAGGGCCTGATGGAACAACTCCAGTGCAGCACAGTGAGCTTTGGATCAGGCCCAGCACGAGTATATGATACAGACTGACTGCCTCTGATCTTTGAAACCAGTTTTAAAAAGCTCATACAGGGGGTGAGCCTCCATTTCAGGACCCTGGTTTTCCACCAGTGGAACTCTATTGGCTTTAGTGGCGTGTAAAACCAATGTAATGAAGTGGAGAATTATGCTCACATTATGTTCTTTAAGTAGCTTATTAGCCTGCATATTACACCCTCTTTAGTGAGTTGGCAGCTGTGCAAAGGACTCTAAGGACCTAATTCACTGAAGCTGATATGACTCTTCCCACTGGCTTTGGGTCAGGACCCTAAATCACACTGAAAATTCTGGGGAGAGATATTATAAAGCAGCACAGTAAAGGCAAAATGGTGTTAATGAAAGTCCCTTGAGGAGGTCACAGCCGTTATTAGTTTGGAGGAGCTTTCCACAAGCAAAAGGAATTTAAAAAAAGAAATTCAGAGGGGGCCAAACGTCCCTGTACGTGACTTTTTCTTCCTTGTTACCACTTAAAAAAAATTAACAAAACCCATTCCCACTTCAGGATGGAAAAAAAACCCTATTTCAGTCTGAATAGATTTGTTTATACCTTTAACATGCAGTAACTGTATGGGGTGGGAGTGGAAGGTAGAGATAAACATGTCTGTGCCACCCCCACCTCCACTGCTGCATGTTTGGCCCTCAGGGTGAATTTCCTGCCAATGTTGCTTGATCTTAACTCTTCCCTCTCGCTCCTTCCAAGGCTGCCTACCTCTCAGGAGCGCCAGAGTCACATCTCTCAGCCTTTAGGGCTGCACCTGCTTTTCCCCTCTCTGCTGCCATTGGCCTTGCATGTCTCCCCTGGCAGCCTCCTGTCACACCCAGCCCTCTGCCTGCCCCGGCTTCCCACACACACACACACACTTAATGAGCAGGTACAGCAATTGCTTTCGTCACATTTTTCCCACAATGGCATTTCTTGGTTTGCTCAGGCAAGCTGTAGTGCTATTGTGCCAGTTCCTCGAGCCTGTCCCAGCCCTCCACACTGGTAATAACTCCTATGGAGACAGGCAGAGAGACATGCCGTGGTTCAACCTGGGGAAGGGAAGGCTCAGGGGACACCCTGGAGCACCTCACCATGCTAAAGGAGGACTTAAGGAAAAGAGGGAGAGCAGCTTCTTACAAATGTAGATAGTGATAGGACAAGGAGGGACAGTACTAAACTAAAAGTGGAGAGATTTAGATTAGATGTTAGGGAGAAATACTTCGCTGTGAGCGTGCTGAGGCACTGGCACAGGTTGCCCAGAGAAGCTGTGGATGCACATCCCCAGAAGTTTTCAAGGCCAGACTGGATAGAGCTCTGAGCAACCTTGTCTAGTGGAAAGTGTTCCTGTACATGGCAGGGGCGTTGGAATAAGATGATCTTATACCCTCCATCCCAAACCATTCCATGATTCTGTGACTATTAACAAGTCTGTTTGTTTTGTTCAAGGAGCGACTCCTGGAGCCTGAGCTACAAAGGCCTGGGAACTGTCAAAGTTTGGTGCAAACCCCAGCTCCTGCATCATCTCCCACCACATCTTTGACCCCCAGCTTTTGCAGAACAGGAATTAACAAAAGAACTTTACCCTGCAGAACAAATATGGGAGCATGCGTCAAAGATACATGATGACCAATGCTCACATCTACATAAGCCCCAAAATACAGCTAAAATACAAAAGAGTAAAATCAACAACTCTCTGAAATTATGTCAGTTCTTGGCTAGGACTTGGAAATAAGTCCTTCAAAAGGAGATGGGCAGGTTCCATCCATCTGATGTGTCAGGATCAGTGTGGAGGCCAGGGGGAAAACCATGGATTTCAGTCAGGATCTACCCAGAGTCTCTAAGCCATGAAATACTATCGTTACTTAAGAGATGACTTTGCAATGGACCTGAAGATTCAGTGCTGTTCATCCGACTCCTCCTTTCTGGCAGGGGCTCGAGGCCCTCAGTTACTGGGGGGTGACAGGCCACCACCAGAGACACACTTTGCCTGGATATTTCCTGAGCTGACAGCAGCTAGTGAGCACCACAAACAGCTCCTGGAATAATGTAACCTAAATCAGGGGGCAAGCAACATCCAGCTTGGATCTCTGCCCCTCACTGCTCTCCCCACCTGAAAGTAAAGATACCTCAAGTGATTACAGTCTTCCTCCTGAAAGCTGGATAAGTTTTCACTGAAAATCCCCATTTTTTTCTCAGATACTTCTAATTTCCATTTTTTCTATTACATATTTTTAATGACCTTACGTATTATTTTCTTTTCAAATGATTGAGTATTAAGCTACGACTCCATTGTCATACCTCAGTGACTCAGAATAATTTTCAAATGTTTAAAATTTTGACTGCATGATTTTGAATAGAGACTGTTAGAAGGAATAGAACTATCAAAAATGTGGTGGGGTTTTTTTTCCAGAATATTCATTGCAGTCACCAGAGGAAAATATTTTCAAAATTAGAAGAGCTAGTCCAGAAATGCCAAAATATTTCATTTAGCCATTCTTATGAAAAAACAAAGTAATGAAATTTCAATGTATTTTCATTTCAAAACACTACCTTTTGTTTCAAAATATTCTTAGAACAAAAAGAATGTGCAGGGTAAAGTCATACTTTAATCCAAAATATATATTCCACTTCATGCCAAAATATGGATGTAATTTGGGAGGCTTGCATATTCTTGAAAGACATGGAAAATGTCTGCTTCAGTTCCTGCTCAATCAAATTATTTTCTAATAGTTTGGTTCAGTTAGCAAAATATGAAGCAGAGAGGCATCCATTCCTTCACCTCTAAAAAAGAGATTTATGTCCCCAGAAGGTGAAGATCCAAAAGCAGCAGCCTTACGATTGCTGGAGCAATGAGGGAATTGCACACGACAGACATGTTCCGACAGCACACACTGGAAGTGTGACCAGTACTCGTTTCTATCTATAAGAGTCAATGCTTGTTTCGTGTCACCAGGGCCACCTAAATCATTGACCATATGCCCATTTCTTAAATGAAGATACAATGAGAGAATTTTATCTCTGTTGGACTGAAAAAAGCAACTAAGCCCACATAATAATATACCCATGTATTAATATCAAAATACTTACCAAACCCTCCACACTTCTCAAATTGATGTGCTTGCTAAAAATCAGAAAAAAAAATTGCCCTCAAAGTGCCAAAGCCTCAATTGTTGTTTTTCTTGATGAATCTCCAGGATTGCAAAACTCATGAGGGTTTTCATTAGGAAAAGAAAAATCAAATATCCAAGAAATATTTTTTGATAATATTTCTTGCATGTTTGCAACTTCAGGGCTCTCTGCAACAATTTTAGGCAAAATTGATCTTAATGAAATTGATCTTAATGAAGANCACCTAAATCATTGACCATATGCCCATTTCTTAAATGAAGATACAATGAGAGAATTTTATCTCTGTTGGACTGAAAAAAGCAACTAAGCCCACATAATAATATACCCATGTATTAATATCAAAATACTTACCAAACCCTCCACACTTCTCAAATTGATGTGCTTGCTAAAAATCAGAAAAAAAAATTGCCCTCAAAGTGCCAAAGCCTCAATTGTTGTTTTTCTTGATGAATCTCCAGGATTGCAAAACTCATGAGGGTTTTCATTAGGAAAAGAAAAATCAAATATCCAAGAAATATTTTTTGATAATATTTCTTGCATGTTTGCAACTTCAGGGCTCTCTGCAACAATTTTAGGCAAAATTGATCTTAATGAAATTGATCTTAATGAAGATGTTCCTGCACAAGCTTTTATACCTCAGCATTTGAGTCCTTCTCCTTCCAGGCACATGTCACTCTTCGCATGATGAAAAGCAAGGGATAACCGTGCTTAGCTGTACCAGTAACATATGAAGCAACTGGTGAATGAAAAGCTTGTGCTCCTGATTTGGAATTATTTTGAATCAACTGCTGCCATTACTCACTCGCCCATCAATAGCCTTGCAGCAGAGGCTTAGTGAAGACAAGAGGAAGGAATCCATCATTGAAAAGGTGAGCCTGAAATGCTGCCAGCCCTCAGTGAATTTTCTTGAGTAATGATATAGAACACACCACGACATGTCTCGGCCGCACCACAAATGATTTTCCATGGAGTACAAACATCCAATCAAGCATCACCAGACCCTGCGTCTTGCATCACTCTTAAGAATGCAGATTGCTCACATCCATGAGGGATCTATGCTTCACTCAGCACAGGGCCTGGAGAGCCTGGCAGTGCAAGTCATGATATGGAAGTGAAGCCATTAAAAGCCAGCACTGAGCACAATTGGCACACTGGTGTTTGAGGTGTTATATGGGATGGAGGGACAGAATTTTCCAGCTGGGGTGGGAAGGAAACACATTGTCCTGATACAGCTGTGTTTTAACTATGAAAATGCGGGGGTTCCTTGAAAACGACCCCTGGATAGTGCTGCTGCTGCAGGGGGAAGTTTATTGCAATTTTAACTGGCAGGATAACACAAAGCAGGCCCAGAAATCAGTTTAGGCTGTTCTCACAAAAAAAAGGATTATGCATTTTTCTAGATCCAAGGTTTGGCATCCAATTATTATTACTGAAATTATCATGAAGCATGAACCTACAGGCCAAACACGAGATCCACTGTGGGTATCCCTACCATTTCTATCAGACTTCTCAAAGCAAATCAAAATGAAAAACTATCTGAAAATAATCTGTGGCAGAATTATAGACTGCATCCATCAGCTCAGGTCTGATGTTTGATTTCTATCTATTGAATCAGCCCAGATTTTTGTGTCAAGGTGCATTTCCCAGTGGTACTGCATTGCTTCAAAGGTGGCTTAGGGAGTGTAATGGTCTCTTTGCTTCTGAATGATGCAGTGTCCTGTCCTTAGTCCTGCTAAGAACTGCTTTCCCCTTAGGCAGTGAATTCTGGAGGGGAAAGCCTCCTTCTTTCTCTGCACACTGCTGCTGTCCTACTAACTCCATCTTCCATCAAAAAGTAAAAAGAGATTCCATGACAAACTTGTCCTAAGACAAACATACAACAGGCTTGAGTTATAAAATTAAATTCCTAAAGGCCTCTTAATCCTTGAGCTCAGAAACACGATCAGAAGTGGAAACTGAAATTATTTTCATATCGACCAGTATTGAAGCAAATAAAGTCCTCTCCAAATTTGTTTTTATTTTGAATGGAGTAACCTGGAGAGGTGTTGGTTCTGTTGCAGTGTGCCAGCACGGTATTGGGCACTGTGTAACACAGAATATGCATTCCTCACCGTTGGTTTTATCTAGCATGCAGTTTGTTTCTGTTAGCTCATTCCTTTCTCACAGGGATTGCCGAAGAAGTGGGACTTGAGCAGGATTCAGCAGCTATGGAGTCTGGACTTCGGCACACATTCCCATTCACAAATTAATTACATTTTAAATTGAGACCCTGAGCGACCCAGTTTGCTTTCAGTGTTCTCAGTGGGCCTGCCAGAATATTTCCACTCTCCCAGATTCACCTGAAACTCCTAAGCGGCTCTCAAAGTTGGAGGCAGTGGATGCCTGGCTGTCCACCCTGAGGGACAGAGCAGGCAGGGACAGCACAAGCCCTTTCCCCCATGCCATGGTGCCCCCTCTGCTCTTTGAGAGGCTCCAGCTCTCCCTGACAATATTATGTTCATCCCACTGGGCCATAACATGGGCAGTGAATAGCTCTAGGTTGTCCTCCATGAGGACCTCCAATGGTCTGATCCTCCCAGAACATTTCAAATTTTGTTTTTGTTATTAAAATGAACAGTTCCAGGCCTGTAACCCAAGCAGTTTACTTGCTATTCTATGTAATTCTCTTATTTCCAGACTAATATAATCCATGATTCCCCCAATACGTTAATTCTGCACTCAGTCAGCCTTTCTTCCTTGTTTAGACTAATATTGAAGACATCATACATTTGACATAGTAAATAGTGCTTTATGTTCAATATTCTGGATAAAATTGTGTCTCAGCAAGGCAGTTTTCTGTTAATAGGAAGATTTTGAGAAACTTTTCTTTTTCTTTCTGTGACATTAATCATTAAATTTCAAAAATGGNAAACTTGTCCTAAGACAAACATACAACAGGCTTGAGTTATAAAATTAAATTCCTAAAGGCCTCTTAATCCTTGAGCTCAGAAACACGATCAGAAGTGGAAACTGAAATTATTTTCATATCGACCAGTATTGAAGCAAATAAAGTCCTCTCCAAATTTGTTTTTATTTTGAATGGAGTAACCTGGAGAGGTGTTGGCTCTGTTGCAGTGTGCCAGCACGGTATTGGGCACTGTGTAACACAGAATATGCATTCCTCACCGTTGGTTTTATCTAGCATGCAGTTTGTTTCTGTTAGCTCATTCCTTTCTCACAGGGATTGCCGAAGAAGTGGGACTTGAGCAGGATTCAGCAGCTATGGAGTCTGGACTTCGGCACACATTCCCATTCACAAATTAATTACATTTTAAATTGAGACCCTGAGCGACCCAGTTTGCTTTCAGTGTTCTCAGTGGGCCTGCCAGAATATTTCCACTCTCCCAGATTCACCTGAAACTCCTAAGCGGCTCTCAAAGTTGGAGGCAGTGGATGCCTGGCTGTCCACCCTGAGGGACAGAGCAGGCAGGGACAGCACAAGCCCTTTCCCCCATGCCATGGTGCCCCCTCTGCTCTTTGAGAGGCTCCAGCTCTCCCTGACAATATTATGTTCATCCCACTGGGCCATAACATGGGCAGTGAATAGCTCTAGGTTGTCCTCCATGAGGACCTCCAATGGTCTGATCCTCCCAGAACATTTCAAATTTTGTTTTTGTTATTAAAATGAACAGTTCCAGGCCTGTAACCCAAGCAGTTTACTTGCTATTCTATGTAATTCTCTAGACTAATATAATCCATGATTCCCCCAATACGTTAATTCTGCACTCAGTCAGCCTTTCTTCCTTGTTTAGACTAATATTGAAGACATCATACATTTGACATAGTAAATAGTGCTTTATGTTCAATATTCTGGATAAAATTGTGTCTCAGCAAGGCAGTTTTCTGTTAATAGGAAGATTTTGAGAAACTTTTCTTTTTCTTTCTGTGACATTAATCATTAAATTTCAAAAATGGAACAGACTAAGCAGATTCCTGTTGGATGGTGACTATCCTTTTCATGATCTGTGGTATTTTACACCATCTAGTCTTCCTCCCTGCTGA
>VYZR01102910.1:18645-35163 GCA_013400675.1 Oxylabes madagascariensis
GATTGGAAGTTTAAATTTATGCATTTTTCTTTGAAAATGTCTTGGAGTGGAAGGGAAACAATGTAGAGAATAAAAGAGAACAAAGGCTCACTGCAGAAACGAGCATGATGACAGTGCAGTGAGCCAGTTTATGACCAGAATTGTTCAAACAGCTGGAGATTGTATTACACTGTTTATCATGTTTAAATCCATGTCAAAATGACATACATTGTGGAAGTTTTTGTGTGAGATTGGGAACTAGGCATTATGTGAAAAAGTTAACCATATGTTATAATATTCTTCTGGGGACAAGAAATCTAGCTGAGACTAAAGGGAAGAGTGAGTTCACCCGAGAAGTCGTGTCCTCTTGGGACAGATGGGATGGTGTGGGCTGCATGCAAAACACTTGGGTGGTTGCAGAGCTCCATGAGTCATAGAATTAATTTTACTTTTCCCCCTCCACTTTTTATCTCTTTATAAATATCATTGTGTTTGAGGTGTTTTTCCTCCCTAATTGTCTGTTTGGTGATGGAGGTGGGGGAAATTCCTTCCCTTTGACATTTTCTCCCATCTGTGGTGGAAGCAGGACTGTACCTGGGGCTGCTGCCTGGCAGTCATGTGTCTCCTTTCTGTTTTCCCTTACTCAGAGAGACTTATTCTTGTCATCACATTTTGCTTGTGAACACTCCCAAAATTTGCAAGTCAGCAGAAGGCTGGGGCATGGCAGCGCTCCCTTGGCCTACTGGACAGATTGAATTTCACCCACTAAATATGTTTCAAACTGCGAGAATTCAAGCAGCTCACAATTTCTATGGTCATTTGTGCTAATAAAGCTTGACAGGCTGAATGTTAATGGAAAATAAACAGGAGAGGGGGTGCTAACAAGGTCATAATGAAGCTCACATTTAAATTGAATTGAAACGAATATACGAACGCTCTTGGGAAATAATTCGCTCTCCTCTAGGCTGTAATGCAGCATGTGGTAGCAATGGGCAGTTTGTGAGTGGCAGAGTAAAAGAAAGCTATAGCTGTTCTGTGGACAAATTATATCTAGCTAAATGAAGAAAACTGACTTGAGAAAGGAGGGAAGCAGTAGAGAATTTTTTTTTTTTGCAGGAGCTCATCAGTCATGGCAGCTCATTCTTGCCCTCTTGTTGCTGTAACTCCCAGCTAACCACACTTATGTCTCCAGTGTGATTCCCATTGATTTCAAAGACACAAGCCTGTAGGGAAGCACTGATCTGGGGTCAGATTTTACCAGATGTGAACACTCTCAAGTCCTCTTAAATCCAATTTTGAAGGCAGGATTGCTTTGCTTCTTGCAGGAGGGGCCTCAGCCCAGACCAGGCTAGTTAACAAATCCTTTAAAAAGTCTTTTACTACTGCCATGGTGAATCTTTTAATTTGTTCTTTTTTAAATAATGGCTGAACACAGACAAATGAGTTACTCGCATTCTCTCTTGCGTGTGCATGCAGGGAGTATGTCATAGCCGAGGAATTGGACTGACTTATCCAAAGCTGTTGGCTCTTTCTTTCCAGGCGCGCTTTCCTAATTCCAGATGGATAAGAAAACAGTGGTGTGCAAGGAACCATCCCCCTCCATCTCCTCCTCCCAACTTTGGCATAGTTGTGTTTATTGCCTGCAACTGAGGGAGTTTCAATATCCTTGCAAAGTTCTGTCTGAGGAGATCCGGCAAACAGAGCATTATTGGTGCAAAACCCTCTGTAACCATCAGATGCTTTTCCATGACTCAAAAACATTTCAGGCTCTTTTGTAATAAATGTAAATGGCAAACCAGAGGTCAGGGATGGTCTCAAGGGCAAAGGCTGGTGTCTAATCTTTATTTTCTCTTTATGAGCTGCTGTAACAACTTTGAACGTATGAAAGAAATCAGCAGAAATGTGAGACAAGGCAATCTTATTAGGAAACTGGTACATAGCTTCCCAGACTTGTTCCTTGACCTCCTTTGAAACAGCCATGGGGCCAGGATCCTCAGATGGTGCAAAAGCATAAACGGAGCTGTAAATTACTGCAGCAGGGATTTGGTGTTTCTGTTCAATGATGACTTTCCTTCCCCCTCTACCCCCCCCCACCCCCCGAATTTTCAGCCATTTTAGTCTTGATTTTAATATAATGGTTCTCTTAACATATTTTTCAAATTACTGTGGAGATGACAAATAGCTTGAGCTTAGTACTCGTGAATATATTCAGGAAATGGGGCCAGTTTATAAGATGAAGGGTTTGGTCCTGCAGTGATCTTTAAAGCTGAGCCTCCAAAGTGTCCTTAGGAATCTGGGTGCAATTTTGGGTTGGACTCCTGGTTGACATTTACATTTACAAAATCAGGGTTTTCACCAGTTAAAGATCATTTGATACTATTTGCAAGAGGGGAGATAATAGTGCAAATTTATTAGTCTGAATGCTCTAGGTTTTTTAATTAATTTGCGTATTTCAGTAATGCCCTGTACATATGCATGACTTTTTGGCTTGACAATCAAAAAGTGAATTCCTTTGCATCCAAAAGGATGTTCCATTTGCCACTCCACCCCACATAAAATGTTTCACTTTTGGGCTGTTGGATTTGGGGCAGAAGAACCAAGATTTGCAAAGCTGCCCAAGGAGGAGGAAATGCTGGCACTTACTCTGTACAGTAATATTAGAGGCTGGGATCCAATCTGGGAGCCCCAAGTTTGATCCCCCTCTATTTAAAAGCTGTTCTAATCCCCCCCTACCAGACTTTAAAGCCGTTTTAGGGTGGGGGACACACTTAGGCTCTCCCCAGTGCCTCATGCTGGGCCATGAAGGGAAAGGACTGCGTCCCATGCCAGCCAAGAATGAATGCTGTCCTCAGTCCCCTCTGCCAGCCAAAACTGGGCAGCACATTCATCCTGCGGCCAGATATTGTTTCCCAGCAAACAAATCATTTCCCAGCAAGTTTGCTGTGTCCCAGAAAGAGATTTTATCCCTTTCTTGCTGAGGCGCTGCATGCCTGCTGCACTTGATGCTAAGCTTCCCAAACCATCCCATGCTGTTCAACCACATTAAATATTGTGCTGAAGCTAATTAAGATGACAGTCTGGGAATGTTTTTATTAACTTTGCTTGCTGAATTTCCTTCCCCCCAGATCCTGGCTCTTGTAAGTAACTTTCAAAAGCTGATTCAGAGCATTTCTCTTTTACCATGTTCACGTTGGTGTTAGCCTGGAGGTTGACACTGGACTTAATGCCTGTGTTAGTGTAAAGGAAGAGTGGACATCTAAATGCTTAGTCTAGTTTAATCGAGAGGGATGGGCCTGACGCCTGTAGAGCAGTTCCTTAAGGATGAGAAAACTGAATGTCTGATATTTAATTCTCCTTTAGCTGAATATCAGTGCAACAGGCATTTCTGACTGTGCTCCAGACAGTGTCACAGAGTGCCAGGAGGGCTGGGGCAGGTCCAGCACTCCTCAGCTCAGGTCAGTCCCTGTCAAAGGCAGAAGAGCCTCAATGTGTGGGGCAGTGCATGGCACAAACCAGGGCCAGTTTTTTGACGTGATGGTTTCTGAGTTGGAATTTTCATTTTTTGGGTTCTTCATATTTTACGTGTAAAAATTCAGTTAAGGAAAAATGCACTCCTGACAGGCTTTTGGCTGCAGGTCTGTAAATTGAATGTTCAGAAAAAAGTCTGAGATGTTTCATAAATATGTCTCAGGGACCTTTAGCTCCCTTCAGGCTGGTTCCTGTACCGGGAATAAAAGTCGCTGTAGGCCTTAAATCTGATGAAATTCTTCCATTGCTTCTGTGTGAGGAAGCGGTTGAAGTTGCGGAATCTGGTCAGCCTGTAAAAGCTGTTTCAGTTGTTGATGAAGGGCCAGTCCTCATGAAATCATTGAGAACTTTTTCCATTGCGATGATAAATGGTCAAGTCCTTGAAAAATATCCCATACTTTAAAAAATGCCCTCTGAGCATCAGAGTGAATAGAAGTGAGGGCAGAATGTTGTGTGTGCTGCAAATCCCCTGTGAGGGCAAAAATGAGACAAACACATTGAGGGACTGGTGAGGGATGGGAAGGGGATCTAAATATGACATAGAAAGTCCATTTATTTTCTTGTAACCCCAGACATATTAAGGACTGGCATGTACAGCTGACACATAAACAAACTGTGCTCTCTCTTTTAGAAAATATATGAACAGGGTTGCTCATTGTCAGTCGTGCAGGCAAAAAAATAATAAACACAGATGTATATTGGAGAGGGGCGGAAATGCTCTGAATTCTCCCAGCTGAAATCCAGGCATTGAGAGGAGCTTGAGGAAGGACTTTCCCTGGGTGTCATTGGTGATGGCAGTGTATTGTCTGTGCTCCTCTTACTTCAGGACTTGAGGAAGTTTGGAAGAGGACCTGGGATGGTCCTTACTTCAGACGTGGGCTTTTCTGTCCCCTAAATGTTGCCAATTTCTTTTCCTCCCTACTCTCATCTCTTTCGGGCTGTTGTAGCAGAGAGGATGTTGATGCCATGAACTGCTGGCTCTATTTTTTTCTGCCTTTTGTCCTGGTATAATTTGAGCAGGGAGCTGGTCTAGAAGCATCACTGCTTTGAGTCTGCATGGCTACTGAAAAAAATTATTGAGTGTAAATTTAGATTTTGTTAATACTGTATGTGAAATAATTGTTTTTGAAGTGACAAGAGGATACTAACCATGAATTACTTCATTAGGCAGCAGTTTTAAGAGAACCCAAACCACCACTCAAAGATGTCTAGTAAAGAATGACCCAATTAGCAAGCCCTGCTGTCTGCCTTCTACCCATCACTGGTACGTGTAAGGATTTTCAAGTTAAACTGTCAATGTGAGCTGTTAACTGTCTGTTGTGCTAATAATTAGAGGTCCCTGTCACAAGTTAGATCCCATTTTGTTTGTGTTTTTTCCTGAAATGGGGGTCAGCTGTGCAAGAAGAGCCATAAACACTTTTGCTTCAAGCACAGTTTTCTAGCCTTGTTGTCTATAAAACCCCAAAAGGCAGAGATTTGTTTTGTTTGATCCATTTATTTGCAGTGGAAGAATCTTGCCTTGGTCGTGTTCAGCTAAGTACAAAGCCTCCAGAAAAAGAAAGTTTCTCTAAAATAGACAGTTGAATGTGCATAATAAGTCTGATAGTTCTCATCAGGGAATTTCCACCTGTACATTGAGATCCAAAATAAAAATTCCCTGCACACTGGTATTTTTTGGTTTATGTCAATGTCCAGAATTTCCCAACAAGTTCACTATCCCATGTGCTGTATATAAACAATAGGGAAAGATTTTGCTCAACAAGTTTACAATCTAAATAGAAGACAGGCTGGGAAAAGTTAAGGATTTTTTTGGTGAGATTTTTTTGAAGACCCATGTCTATTTGTAATGATAGTAATATTTAATTGTATTATTGTTTATTCTACAAAAATTGTAGGATCACTTCTCAGGATCTTATCATGAGTACTGCCTTAATTAGTGTTATTTGGAAAGTCCCAGCACCTAGAGATAAGATGTTGCATAAGACTCAGCTTTCATGTAAAAAACCCCAGGAAGTTTCTTGTCTTTGTGATTTTCAAGGGAGCTTTCGGGATTGAGATGTTGAAAAAGCTCACAAATTTCTGATCTTTAAGTAGTCTGACTCATGACTTTTTTCATCTCTAGTGCTAGAAATATTGGTAAAATGCTGGTGAGCGAAACCCAGCTGAACACAGGGCTCACAAATCCTTGTTGCTTAATGGGATTATCATTGAGTTTATTTTGCACAGAGCCCTCCAGAAATGGGAGCCTCCCATTTGAAACCTGTACAGAAGTGAAGTTTTTATAAAGCAGTATTTTAGTCCAGTTGCTCTGGCTCCTCAAGGCCTTGCTGCCTTGCACGTGGAGGATGTGGGATGCCTTGGAGGAGCACGCTCTGGGTTGTGGGATGTGCCGAGTGCCAAGGCCGAGGTGTGCGGAGCTCCTGAGCATGGGGAGTGTTATAAATGAAAATGCCAATTTTGATAATAATGATTTATTATATGATTAATAGTAATAGAATTTAATGAGCCACGAGAATGAATTTCGGCAGCACTGAGCCCAGGGATCGGCGCGGGGTGAACTACCAGTCCCATGCACTAGGCACAGACCCTCGACAGTTCACCACCACAGGGAGTTTTGGATACATTTTTATACTTCTCAAAGGAGGGGGTAGTGACAATGGGTCTTTTAGGGTTTAATGTTTCTTTATACAAATTCATAGTCCAGGGAGTACATGGTTTTTTGGAAAAGTCCTTCGGGCAAACAGGTGCAGAAGATGATCGCGTCTCGGATGCCGGAGTCCAGGTGTTTCTTTTGTTCACGAGTCTCTGTATTCTTGGAAATTCTTCTCTTGTCCGTGAATATCAAAAAACCGATGCTTTAGATTTCCAGGAAGGCTTTTCTCACGATGGCCGAAATTTACATTTGTTTGTGCGATGTTGTCGGTGTTGTCTCCTAAACAAAGCTTTTCTGCTCGGTTATCTTCCTTTTCTTTCTTTTCAATTGCAAATGCTTACGGGGAAAAACGGGTGTCCCTGCTCTCTCTTTCTCCCGACTATGAATCCCTATATTCTGTATACTACAAATAATTATAAAACACGAATTATCCCACACTATTTATAACAGGGAGGATGCCGGAGGGTCGGATTGTGCTGATCCTGCTGCTCCCGGCCGCCTCATCCAGCGCTCGGCCGCCGCTCGTCCCCGCGGGAGCTCCTGACCCCAGCCCGGACGGGAAGCTGGCGGACAGCTCGCTGCAAGGTGTTGAGGGGAAAATAGATTAGTCTGAGACACAGCGAGTCTCAGAGCTGTCACGGTGCTTTAAAAAATAAAGCTTGAGGTAAACAAAGCAACACGCCTGCTTCCACGCAGTCTGTGGGATCGCTGCCGCCGGCCTTTCCAGCCGGCTCAGGAATTCCACTTATTTCCGACCCCAGCTCCTCTCTGCCTCACGGTGTTGCCCAAGGCTGGCCCTGTGCGCGTTGTGACACACGGGGAGCATGAGCTGCTGCCGAGGGAGCCATTGTGACATACGGGGAGCCATTGTGGCACACGGGGAGCATGAGCTGCTGCCCGGGGAGCCATTGTGACATACGGGGAGCCATTGTGACACATGGGGAGCCATTGTGGCACATGGGGAGCCATTGTGGCACACGGGGAGCATGAGCTGCTGCCGGGGGAGCCGCGGCCCCGCCGGCCTGAGGGCTCGGCCTGAGGGCTCGGCCTGAGGGCTCGGCCTGAGGGCTCGGCCTGGGCTCCGACCCAGGCACAGCCCTGGTCTCCCCACCTGAGCCTGGCTCCTTGCCTTATACGCCCTATATTTTGTACATTTTGTATATTTTGTATATTTTGTTTAACACATTTCGAATGTGTTAAACACCAGATCATTCAATGCTTCCCCTGAGATAACCGGATGGGTTTTGTCTCTTTTGTTGTTGCTGCTGCTGCTGCTAAGACGCTGCCCTGCTGTAGCTGGGGAGTGGGAACAGCTGCACAAGACTGAGGAAGTTCAGCAAATACGCCACAAAGGAAAATGCCAAAGCTACAGGGAGCACAGGTATGATCACATTACTGCTTAGAGACTTCCAAGCATGATCACTCCCAACAGAAATCCGTTCAAGTTTACTTTTTGGATGAGGTGGTAATTGGCACCCCTGGCATGGAGCTGTGTGAGTGGTTGCTGCCCTGCCTGCCCCTCTCAGAGTTACTACAAGGAAATGAGGATTTTCTGCCTGCCACTCAGATTTTTGCAATTCTTTTATTAATTGGATTTTACTCAAGTCAGATGAAATTGAAGCCGTCCTGCCACTCAGCTCCCATTTCAGCTCTCCAAACAAGGCGTGCATGATGTGTACTTAATTTTTTTTCTTGTTTCTTGTTAAAAGGATGAATTTCACCCTGTGTGGCACACCATGGTGAATAAAAAACAGCCCCAAGCCTAAGCCCTTCCTCCAGGCTTTCTGGTTTTGTCTCCTGTAGCCATGCTCTACCTGTTGCAGGAGAGCATGCCAGCCACAGCTCACTTCCTTGCATGGAGGAGAAGCAATTTCTGCCAGAAGAACTATAAAAATAGCATCCTCCTTAATCCCTGCTCTGATTTCCACCATGAGTGACCGTTAGGCTTGAAAATACCAGTAAAGTTTATTGGCAGTAAAAAATTATATATATTATTTGAAAACCAAAAAAGAGGCAAGAAAAAATGTTATGGGACCATTAAAAGCTTCACAAGGAATCCTCTTTTCATGTTTGCCCTGGGAGTTTCAGCTGCTCTGATATGAATACTGTCTTACTGAATGCCTTGCATGACTTTTTATGGAAGATGAAGCAATTGCTTCTGGAAGAGTTATTCCTAGAGTCTCTTAAAATATTGTCATTTGGGTGACAGCAGCAATTCAGTAATCCTTTTTGCCTTAACATGGTCATATTAAACCAAATTAAACAATAAAACTTTCTTGTGGGATTTAAGCATATAATTATTAATTGCAAGTTCTCTGTCATTAGCTAAGGTTATGTTTAAATATAAATTTTATATCTCTAAGACCAACACTATAAATTACATTGGCTTGAGAACTTGATGTAAATTGATGGTTTTTGAAGGGGGGTGGATATGTTTCTTATCTGAACCTCTTTCTCCTTCATTCTTTCCTCTCTTGTTTCCTAAGTGATTTTTAGAATTTTGAAAGTATAACAAGCAAAAATAAAGAGTTGAGTTTTTCTGGGGGAAAGATTTTAACTGAAAAGTGGTCTTTTATCTAAAATTTAAACACTACGAAAATGCATTTTTCTTCTAAACTGCATGCTTTACTTTTTGTTTTTTTTTTTTACTGTAGTTTAATTTTTCAATTAAATGTTTGTCAAAGGCTAAGGATATTTGCATTTGTAGGGAAATATGATGAACATTTTAACATATTGTATAAATTAAAAAGGAGCAAAGAAAAACTGAAAAATCCATCCATTTCTTATTATGGATAGATTTTTGTTCAAAAAATTTCAAAATCCACTGCAACTTGGACAATTTTTGATGAACTAGACTTAGGTTTTTGTCGATCCTGATTGTAATACAGCCTGAGGAAGAAAAAGAAAAATTGTAACAGAAAATATATATCAAAGCTCTTCTTGTTTAGTTGGTGTGGCTCCAAAAATTTAAAAATACTTCTAAATTCTCTTTAATTAGTTCACAAAGAGGCATAGTTACTATGAAAATTAATGAATCAGGCTCACACCTGCTGTATTGACACAGCCAGATTCTTTCTTGGTCTTGAAACTTTGCTCCACTCATGTGTCACCTGCCCATGTAACCAGATAGGTCACTCAATACATCATGTTATGCTGTGATGAATCATGAGATGATTCAAAGATCTATTTTTTAAGTGTGTTTAATAGAGGGAAGGAGCAGAAACTCAATTTAACGTCTCTTTTCCACTCATTAATGGGAATTGCACTTAATCCCATTGGATTTTCTCTGCCAGTGCTGATCTGAGTGCCATGTGAGTGATTTTGATGTTCAGTGTCACACCCAGTGATGCAGCAGTGGTTTACGTAGGGCAGCTTTCATTGGTTTCAGTGGAGCTGAGATGAAAATTGAAGGATTCCTTTGATTCCTTTGAATTTCTTCATCCTGGGAGCAAAGCTGGGATGGTGAAAGCTGGTTGGCATTTGCAGGTGGGCCACTCACCCCACATTGAGAACCTTGTCAGGGAACAGAACTGCCGTCCTCATCCTGAGTACCTCTATTTTGTAGCAGCCCACATCAATTTTCCTTTGAATTTCCTGTGTGATCGCTTTTTGTCTGATGTGAAGGCAACTGTCTAGACATCCCTTTACAAAAAAAAGAAAAAGTCTTTCTATCCTGCAGTCTGAGAGAGGCCAGAGCACAAGTACAGGTAAATATAGGGCATGTGAGATTGATTTGAAACCATAACTGGGAAGGTAAGTACTTGCACTCAACTCCAAAAGAGCTGCAGCTCTGTTGCAGTGTCCTACATAGCTTTTACATCTCACTCCTACTTACCTTCTCACTATTGGTGGGACCAGAGTATTCCATTTCCCCAAGAGCCTTAATGGTTTGTTTTTTCATAAACAGGCAGTGGTTCCTGGGAGGGCTGCAGGTTTTTTGTTGGTTTGGTTTTGTTTTGTTCTCATATGAAATATTGTCTCAGTGTCCGGCTACTCACTGCAGTTGGCTTAAGGAGGAAAACAGAGATGTACTGAGCTGGCTGAAAGCCTCAGTATTTTCAGTGTGCTTGTGCTTGCAGTGCTTAGTGTTTTCCCTAAAAACTTTGTTCCATTATCTTCTATCTTCACATTTCTTCTGGTCCTAGAGGACATTATACTAACTTTCATATCCAGGTGTGCAGGAGCTTGTTCTGTCCCTGGAACTTAACGTACAACTGGAAATCCCATATTTCTCTCATGCAGCCCTTCAGTGCCCAGAGTTTATCCTTCTGGGTCTCCATCTTGTCTGAAATATTCTCCAGCTCAGCAAGGCAAGTACCTTACAGGCAGCTTTTCCCTCTTGTTTCGGACTGAATCAAAAAAACCTCAGCCTAATGCTCAGATAGAATATTAAAGGAGCAGGAAAAAGGGCAACTCATGGCTGCAAAGAGTCTCCTTTGGCTCCCACACTTCTTTTGTAGCTTCATCAGTCTTCATATTGGGACCTACCAATGTTAAAAGCTTTCCATAGCACAGGAGGCTGCAGCATCACCCGCGTGCTACCTGCTGACCTCCTGCAGATGATGATTCCTTACCTTGGTCCCAGTCCCTCCGGGAGCACCTGCTGTGGTGCCATTCTGGGGTGAAGCAGAACTGGGGCTCCCTCACTGCTTCTGGTAAAATTATTCTGTGGCCACAGTATGAATTAGTGTGCATTGCTGAAATTGCCTAGGGGACATCAGAAAAAAACCAAAAATCAAAAAACAAAACAAAACAAAAACAAACAAAAAAAACAAACAAAAAAACCCCCACCAAAAACCAGCAACAACAACAAAAGTTGAATTGGTTTGGGTTGATAACCTGTCAGAACTGTGGTTGTTTCCTGGCTGTGTGCACCACTCACACCAGGGCAAGGGCTTGCACTGTGCTCAGCTGCTGCTTGAAATAAGGTGGTGGACAACTTCCCCCTCCAAAAGGAAGCTGTTTTGTGCTAAGAAGCACTATGCTAATGTGTTTTGAGGCAGTCTTTCTTCACTCCAAAGAAGAGGGCTGGAGTGGGGAGAGGTGGTGGTAGGTCGGTATTCCAGGTGGGAACTGTGCAGGGTGAGCAGCTCACCCAAGCAGGAATTCTGCAACAATATCAGGGAATTCACCCAGATCTCACAAATGTCCTGCCTGTTGGTGTGCTCCCAAACTACCCTTCCTCTTTGTTATAATTTTGGTTCCCAAGTTTTCTGCAGTTCTCTTAAATTAGTTTTGTTTGGAGACTTTTACTCTTAGCAAGGGGATCCATGTGAGGCATGCAGGTATTTCAGCACGGAAATATTTTGTTTTTCATTATTTCACTGAAAATCCACTATTTTCTTCAAATGGATGTTATTTTTTTTTAAATGAACTCTGAGTAAACATGTTCTTGAGTATTTTAGGTAGCTAAGAGAAAGCCTGTTGACTTTTATGACTATGATAATTGTCTAAAATTGAATAACTCCCTATGAAAATATCCACTGTTGACTTACTAACCCCTTTGAAGAGCAGTTTTTTGAATATTTTCTTCTGGCTTCAATAGGTCTTGGATTGATACCTTAATAGTCTGCTTTCCAACTGAAGCAGATTCAGCCTTTTTAAAAACAGCAAGATGATTTTTTTGCATCAAATGCACAGTCAGAAGAGTGAAATCAGTGTTTATCTATTGCTTTGCCTGGTTCCTCAAGGCAGTAGCTTTGAGAAAAATTAGTAAGATAGAATCAGAGTTTAGATTAACGTAAAACATTTGCTAGAATTGCAGGTATTTTGAAAATACTACAAGAAAAATTGTATATAAAAAAGGTTGGAATGAATAATTGTTACCATTAAAGGGACTTCAGTGCTTCTGGTAGGTAATTCTAAGCTCCTTTCCCATTAATGGTAATTTGCCAGGAAAGAAAGGTACATTACATAAATATTTCAAAGTAACCTGGACAGCAATTTGAAGATACTAAGCTTTCAACTTGACAGCCCCAAGCACCTTGATTCATCTTAACATCCTGTAAGATCTTAAATGCAAACAAGCACTTTACTTGAACGGGACTGACTTCAGGACCAAAATGAGCTTCATTATACAGGGCTGAATGAATATTAGGGAACAATCAATTTGACCTAAAGCACATTAATTATCTCAGCTGGAAGAAGTGCAATAGGGATAGGCACGTGAAGTAAACCAGAGTAATTTTTCTAAACAAACCCTGGATCTGCACTCTGCACACAGCAAACCTGCATCTCATCTGCTCTAATCTCTGCACAGCTCTGTTTGGATTGGACTCTGCTTCCCCAGGAAGGGCATAGGTGCTAAAGAGAAGACAGGTAGTGACTGCAGGGAACCAAAATTCCTTTAAAAAAAGCTTGCAGTGTTCATGATGCCACTTCTAGAGAACGTACAGGATATGAAACTGTCTGAGGCAGGGTTTTGTTGGTTAGAGAAACCCCTTGAAATGATGGAATTTGGTGATTATTAATGCATTTTAGTTCTAGGTCTATGCTAAAGTAACTGTAGCACATGAGTGAAGGTGAAGGAGCTGTGGTCAGCCATTAGAGGAAGGCAGACAGTCCAGAAAAACAAATCTGGCAGTAAGGCTCATGCTGGCTTCTGGGTTTGCTCAGAGATGCTTTGCTGCTCATCTCTTGGTACTCCCTCTTGATGCTGCTGCTCAGAAATTAGAAGAAAATTCAAGATGCAGCTTTGTGTTTTAACAGATAAGTTTAATCAGAGAGTCCCTCCCACTCCTGGCACTTTTCTTCTCTCTCTCCTGTCTGTCTTCCTGCCTGTGCCCCAGGTACATTTTTAAGGTCAGCAGCCCTGCCTTGGACTTCCTACTTTTATTTTAAAGCTCCCAGTTACAAGAGAGTCTAAGTTCCTGTGAAGTGTTGAATTTCTCTCTCTGTGATTGTAGGGGGTTTTTTGTTTCATTTTGGTAGGGGTTTTTTTTCTTTATTTGTTATTTTTTTGTTGGTTTGGTTTTAATGTAGCAAGAAGAGAAGTGACTTCTCTTAATTCTCTGTCAAGTGTGAGCCTGTGGGACGAAAGGCACCGTGCTCCCAGTCACACTAGGACTCATTTGCCAGTCTGCTCAAGAAAGTAAGTCACAGCCAAGAATACAGGGATTTGATTCCTAGCTGGATTTACTGGACAGCAACTAGCATGGCGAGCTGTTGTGATATCTTAGACCTTGTAATTTGGAGCCTATTTTTGAACATTTATTTGACACACATTAGAGGATTTCTAAAACAGGGGTCAGAGTGATTTGTGGTCATTAAAGATTATTCTCCTTGCAGTAATCCCTGGGACTGATATGTAAATTCTGTATAAACAAATGCCTAGAGACTGTCTCTGTCTTGAAGAATTTACAATCTAAATAGAAAAAAAGGGCAAACAAAGGATTATGATCACTAGGGCTGGGTGGAGCTAAGAACAAATCCCAGATCTCCTGCATTGCCTTTGCAACATGTCTCTTCTTGTTCACTCAGATCATCTGGATTTTTTTTTCCTCCAAGTAAAAGGAATTTCATGCCAGAGGTCTGGCACGATTCCAGTTTGGATAACTCTGGGTGTTTGCACTGTCATTGAAGGAGGGTTTCCTGAGCCATCAGAAGTTACAGCCACCAAGTCCTGAGGGCACAAACCAGCACTGCTGAGGCCTCCCAGCTCTTGGCCAGGAGTCTCTGTCCTTGCTTTGTGAGCAGGCAGTTACACAGGCAGTGGAGCTGCTTCCTGGCTCAGTTTGACTCCTCTGGCCAGCGCAGTGCAGCAATTAGGACACCACAAAGGTGCTTTTACATTGTCCTTCCCACTTAGCAGGCTGTGTGGGAGAACTGTGCTTTGGGCTGTAGGTACCCACCAGTGTAACTTATGCCCTCTATTTCCTGGAGTGGGCTTATATCCTCTATTTCCTAGGCTAAACTCCAAGAAGATATTGCTGTTTGATGTTATGTGTTGTTGTGCTTCAGCTCAGAAGCAGCCGTGTCACTGGTGGGCACAGTGGGCCTTTGGAGAGGCTGTGTGCCACTCGGAGTGTTTATGAGTCAGTGGCTTTGGGGGTTTATAAAATACTGAGGGAGGGCTGTGACATTATACTGTGATTATTCCTGAGCACACAAACGTTCTCCAGTCCATCATTATGGGAAAAAGGGCTGTGGGAAGCTGTCCCCTTCCCAAGGCAGTGCCGTGGGGGTGTGTCCCACACTGAGCAAAGGCTTGGGCATCCCTTGCTGAGTCAGTCAGTCCCTTTGGCTCAGCTCTGGCACCGGCTGTTCAGAGGGAATGAATGTGGCAGAGAGCACAGGAAGAGGGCAGAGAGGGGAGTTTGCCTTCTGAACAAAGGCTGTGTGGGACACAGCAGAAAAATCTGTATTTCCTGCACCCTTTCATGCTGTGGTGGAATTTGACCTACCCTCCTCCTCAGTCCATCTTTTAAATCTGTTGTAGGACAGGTGCAAGAGTTGATAGCTACCTAATTTGGTGAAGTCGAGCTCACTGGTTAGTGTCTGTAAAATGTTGGAGGAAGGCTAGGTGGTACTCTTGAGCTGGATTTTGCCAATGCTTACCCAAGAGGAAAAGTGCTGTGGAAATCAGTAGAGCCACTTGCTCTTCTGAGCCAGGTACTCTTCCACATTCTGGGAGGTGGCAGAAGGTGCTCTGTTGGTCCTCAGGCTGCAGTCCAGGTTCAATCAGGAAAACACTTAAGCACACGGTTCCTTTGAGGCATGGGCATGTGGCTGCCATTCAGGATTTGTGTTTGCTTTGCTGAGTGGGGACAAACTGCACTGCTTGATCTGCTGACCAGAGCTGAGCGAGCAGCTCCTTAATTCATGATGCCTTCTCTAGATAAGCTCTAAGTGCCTTTGATTAAAGGGTTTCCTATCTCAGGCAGAGCATCTTGTGCCACCAGTGTAACCAGCATTTTTCTGCTGTCACTCAAGGGAGCTGCAGGAGAAGTGAGTGCTGATGTCACAGCAACAAATTACATAGTCCAGTGGACAAATTTATAGTAAGCTGAACTGTGAATTTCTAGGAAATTGTTGTTTGTCACAGAGGTACATAATGTTATAAAAAATAAAATATGTAGCTGATCTATAAATTTTGCTTTTAGTTCTCTTGGCTCAGGAATTTTGGGAGCTTTCTCTCCATGTACTGAAGCTGTGTGTATTATGCATGTGGCACAATGCTCTGTAGCTCATCTGATCCCTGCTGTTGTGATGTGGTGGGTACAGTCCCACAGACACATCAGTCTGATGTCTTGTGAAAAGCAACACACATTGGTGATAATAGGATGAAGATATCTGACCACTGTAATTATGCACTTGGTGTTTTCAAGTTGTTCCTAAAGAGAAGAAAATTTCAGTGTAAGAGAGTGTACTTGAAAGACTGAACTTCTCAACCCAGCATCAGGAGGGATAAACTGTATTTAAACAATATGTTTAAATAAAGTCTGAATTGATACTGATTCATTCCAGATGAGACTTTGGGATCTGTCAGATGTGTGGGCTTGCTGTGCCATGCTCAAAACTTTCTATCAGAAATAGTCACCCTCTGTACTAAACCAGGTATCTGCAAGGCTTGGACACATGATTGTGACAAGCAGCAGTGTCCCTGGCCCTGGGTGCTTTAGTGACCTGGGTGTTGGCTTGGAAACAATTCCTCTGGCTTGTGTGTGAGGGCAGAGATCACTGAGTCACTTCGCAGGGAGCCTTCCCAGATCTGATACAGCATTTTGCAAGTCATCTGGCCATTCTTTTCCTCAGTGTCTCTCTGGGAGGTGAGGATACCAGTTTCCCACTGAATGTTAGATTGGGAGATGCTGTACAGATGCAGTATTACTTTTCTTTGTACTTGTTAGACTATCCAGTGTCCTTTTTGCCCCTCATTTCAGTATATAATTTTGTAAATCTCCATAGTCTGCAGTTAGTGCACTTTTTTTTGTTTGTGTTTACAGCATGATATTCCTATTTAAGGATGTCTGAGGGGTTTTTTTGGTGTTTCTTAAAAGACATGGCAGGAGGACAAGTGTATTCCTCTTCTCCTTGGTTCCCCAATATACCTTCAAATACCCAGGGAAGTTCCTTAAGTCCATGCTTATAGCTCTATAAGCATGGACTTATACCTTATACTATACAGGGTGGCATGTAAAAACAGTGTAATTTAGACATGTTTAGCTTCACTTCTTTGGTCACTGGGAGTGTGGACATGTTCTGGTTTGAACCACTGCCTCAAGTAAGTCAGTCGGTAGAATTACTTAGAATTAGAATTACCAGTAGCAGCCTAACAGAAGGGATGCAGAGAACTCCCCAAGCCTGAGAGCTCCCTGAGTTCTGCACCTCAATTTACTTGAGCTGTGGTTTCTCTTTAG
>VYZR01102952.1:0-11277 GCA_013400675.1 Oxylabes madagascariensis
GCTTCCCACCTGCTCATGGGTATTCCTCAGGAACAGCTCTTCTGCCTTTTTTTTGGCTTGTGGTATCATTTGTACCCGCATGAGAAAGTAATAGTGGATACATGGTCTGTGCTCATGCTCCCAAATTGGGCTACCCTCTTGGCAGCATCGTGGATCTTAGCCCCTGGTAGGCAGCATTACCTCTTGTGGCTCTGTCAGGCCAGCATGATACCATGATTGGAAAGTTTATGCTGCCTTCTCGAACTAGTAATTTGGAGATAAAGTTTATTTAAGGATAGGTATTTAGATAGCCATCTATTTCTATATGTATTAAACCTCAGCTCTTGAGGAATGTAAACAAAAGCATGTGCACCTCTCTTACATTAACAGTGGAAATTGCACTCAGTCATAATTCAGCCAGTGGCAGTAGTTAACAATAGTTTCTTAGGTTGGCAATATATCATTTGTACTCACTTCTTCCATTCTTTTAATCATTGGTAGAGGCATATTAATGGTTGGTGCCTAGTCTAAATTGCAATCTAAAATTCACTTTGGAGTGAGGGATTTGCTTGTACCAGGCAGCAGCAGCTCCTACCACTGTGGGCAGGCTAATCAATCAGCAGCTGCACACTGAGAGCCACCTGGCTTCAGCAGGTATCCAAGCCTGGACACACTTGGAACATATCTGCGCACACAGCCTGGGACACAGGAACAAGGCTAAAGCACAGTACTGCAGGACTGCTGAGGTGGCCTTTGCTAAGATGGTTAGCAATTGTACCAAGGTCTAGTTTAAGGAGTGAGAGGTGGGAGTTATTTACTTATATTAGCAAGGTTTCAAATGCAACAGAACATTCAGAAACATAGGAAAAACAATAACAACTACCAACTCACATACACTACCATAAAGAGAAATTGGGGTATAAGTTTATTAACTTTAATCATGCTGAAGGTATTGAACCTGAAAAAGACTACAAAATTATTGTGGTCTACTACAAGCTATAAGACTAGTGCTGGCAACTCTGAATTGAAGAATTATTCAGCAAAAGCAAGGACAAACTGGTAAGAAAGTATCTGCTAAGTGGGAGATTGATAGTTTACCTTTGCTTTGCTGACTGGTTGTTTCTACAGAAACACACATATTCTCCTTAGTGAAGAGTAAGAAGTTTCCTCATTTTTTTCTCTTTTTTAAACTTTCAAATTCAGTTATTCCAAAATAAACCCTTTTGAAAGAATGGAGTGCAAGGAGAAATTGTTTTGTTGCTGTTGATGGCAGAATATAAACATAGGCTTGATGCATGACAGTAAAAATAACGTAATATTTCTGCTTATTTTCTTTTGACATTTTATGATGTTGTATAAAAGGATAATGTATTTTTTCCCTTCATACACTGCTTTAATTCTAATAATTAATTTTCAAAGAAAAATAGCAGAAATAAAAATGGGTCTGGAGCTAGAGACAAAATAATGAAAGATATAAATAGAATAGTACATGAAAGGATAATGGAAATAATTGAAGTGTTTTTAGAGCAGGGACATGATACAGTATAAGAAATAATGAATTACATGGAAAAGATAAATTGAGCTTTCCTGATGATCTTTTCTACTAACTCAGGAACAAGGTGACATTTTGCAACATTTCCAAAGCAATATATTTAAATTGGAGGTAGGCATTTACTTTCATTTCCCCTGTTTTTTAAACACAACGTGTATTTAAGTTCTGGTCATCTACTGTCACAAGATAGTATGATGTTTATTAGAACTGGAACAAAATTGCAAGTATACATCAGCAAAGAAATATACAGATATGTATTAAGATACAAAAACCCAAGGTCTCTAAATTCCCTTCATCCAAGCCTTTGGGCTAATTGCTGATATTTGGTGATAGGATGAAATCCTTCTGCACGCTTTGCTTTGCAATGGTCCATTGCCATAAGTAGTGTTAATTTTTTTTTTAAATATTCAATTACTGAACTGCCTAGTTTTGCATACAATATCTAACATGCTTGAATTAATTTTAACTTAGCACTTAAATGTCCTAACATGGATTCTAGTAAGCAATATACAGGTAAGTTAAATCCTCATCTGACTTTCTGTGTGTGCCCTGAAACAAGTATATGAGGATTGGACAATGTTCCCTTCTTTTTCTGGCAGTTTATTTTTCTCCCCTTCCACACGTTTCTGTTTGTTTTAACATAAAGTTTACACTTGCTTAACACTTATATTAAATGTTTTGTTGTGCAGAAGCCATGCTTTGCTATGTTTACACATGTGGTTTGATTGCTGATAGGAGCCTTTGTGCATGACCCTTTGTGATAAAAGCAATAATTCTGCTGTCTTCATCTTAGCTGGTATAGTTGTGCTTTTATATAGCACAGTCCAGTGAATTTCTTTGGAAGAAGAAGAGATTGTGAATGCCATTGCATTTCCAGTCCCACAAGTAATTGCTTTTGCCTCAAAAGGTGCAAGGTGGATTACTCTTCAGTGGCTGGTAACTCTTGAGCCCCTGCTGTGACCATAGTGCCACAAATCCTGATCCACTTAAATTGTGTAAATTGTGTTGCATATACATTTATATTGCCACAGAGACAAGATTCATATTGCCCAGAGAGGCTGTGGGTACCCCATGCCTGGAAGTGTTCATGGACAGGTTGGATGGGGCCCTGAGCAGCCTGGTCTGGTAAGTGACATCCCTGCTCTTAGCAGGGCAGTTGGAACTAGATGATCTTTAAGGTCTGTTCCAACACAAAACATTCTATGAATTTATGATCTTGACAAGTGGTATTATTCCAAACTTCTTTTTTCCGTCATACATGTGTAGGGGAGAGGACAAAAATGAGTTTTGCTGGCATCCACCATTGCTTTTCCAGTCCTCTCCAGGTATTGGCCTGCTCTCATCCTGCTCCTGGTGACTCGCCTCCTCCTTTGCCCACCTTCCCAGTCACGGCTTTCAGAGAAGAGGGAAGATGAATGTGTCTTTAGCACCATCTCATGGAGCATGTGTGTTGTGAGTTGCCATCCACACCGTCATAGACCCCTCTAGCTTAACTCAGACCTGTTTTTTCTCCTTGATGGGAAGGATTTAGACTAAGCCTTGCGAAACCAGCTGACAAGTCACACTTCGTGTTCAGGAAAGAGCAAGAGCTGTTGGCACACTTGGGTGCTGGACTCCTTCCCATCCTGTGGATGGACTCTGGATATGCGGTAGGAGGTGGTGAAAGGCCTTCTCTTGTGGCAGCCCCGACTGGCAGGCGTTCAGCTGCCAGGCACAGCAGATGGTGGGAGGTGAGGGAGCACCCTGGTGCTTCCAGCCACCCTGCAGAACTTCAGCCATGTCTTGGACCATGGGACACCCACCAGCTTGGGCTCATAGCAGCACCCAAAGCCCAGCACTTGGAACACATTGGGCAAGGGAGCTGCAGGGAAGACAGGACCTTTCAGAGAGGTGGCATCAGCTCTTTTCCTTCTGTAACCAATCTGCTGGGGGGAGTTCTAGGCTGAGAGGCCTATGCCTGTCTGAGGCCTCCCTGTTGTGAGGAGGGAGGTCTCTCCTCTTGGAGACCCTGGCAGACCCCCGCTGCAGGTCCACAAGGGGCAGCTGGCTCTGCCCTCGGTCACTGCAGACCCTCTGATCTCCTAAAAAGTGCCTTGGAAATTGCTTGTATGTAACAGGGTACCTTGCTGCAGTGGGGCACTTCCCTCTCGTTGCAGATGGTGTTTAACACATGGAATTATTTGATCCTGTAGTATCTATAATCTCCTATAATTTTCATTTTGGTTTCACCCAATTTTGTATATTTGTGCCAGGAATTTTAAGCACCTAATTGCTCTCTTCAAGCACCAGCGGTGCACAGCGTGCCAGCACTTACTGAAACCAGTTTGAAAAGTGAATATGACTCTGAAATATCAGTGGTGAAAGAGGTAGAAGAGAAGAAAGAGACACCAGTTCAGTTATTTCTTCAGACTTTTTTTCAATACTGTCAAGAAAACAGGAACCCATCCCACTGGGTACCAGTAATCCCTCTCAGCTGTCTTTCTGTATGTTTGCAGATTTATCTCCTAAGGCAAAACAGCAGGATCATTTGGGCTTGAAAACCTCATAACCTTTTCTATGAGACAGCAGTGTTTTGGTGGGATTTGGGGTTGATTATGGTGATCCAGTAATTTCGTTGATGAATTTGATTTGGAGTGTAGCCCTTACAGACGTTTGCATTTGACACAGCTAGGAAGGAGTACACTGTGGGAAGACAAAGCATACTCTCATTCTTTTTCTCTTGCCCTTGCTTTGTGTGTGTCAGCACTGTGCTAGAACAGCACCAAAGTGGTTACTTTTATCAGAAAAAAAAAAAGGCACCTCTTTGGACCACTGAGTCCAAAAGTAACTGTTCTGCTTCATGTGGATCTGTGGGCCTCAGCCAGTGCCTAGGCTTGGACAAAGTTAGTTGGTGGCTCAGCTTCCTATAATTGAAAGTCATTTTGATTTCTGCACTGTGGTGTAATTGCTCGAAAAAAAACGTTATTTGATGATTAAGATTCTGGAGTGAATTGTGTTCTTTTGGGTTCTTGCACTGTTTCTCCATCAGGGACTTGGTTTCAGTGGTGTGCAGCTGCTGGAGTTGATTTACAGTGCTGCGGCTGTGGCTAGTCATAAATAAATCCTCTTATATAGTTGTTATGAACACCTGTTAGATCATCTGTCAGCAAAGCGCTGTTCACATTTATCATGGTGCGGTAGTTATTTTACCTCAATCCATTTCCAACTGACTCGGCCTCCATCACTGGATTACTATTACCACACCATAATCGCTCGTTTCCACTCCGTGTTACAACTTGCAGATAAAAGATTTCACTACTTGGCCAAATTTCATAAATAAAGGAGCAGTTCAGTGCAGTAAAAGTTTATTTTTGTCATCATTTGTCACCCCATTATTCTATAAATCAAATGGAATAGCGCTATTGCTAGCTCAGGCGTTGCTGTCAGCCCTAGGCATGGAAATGGTCCGTTTCTTCTTTTTAGATGAGATGACATGTCTTTCAGACTTAACTGGCTTATGGCTTTGTTTCACCCATTTTATTTTATCGGCCCTTCAGAAAAATCCTTGGGGACCAGAGAGACTAAAGAAGTAAAATGGAATCAGAAAACACAGTAAAACATGCTGCTTTAGCTGTGTTACGTACATTTCCCTCCCCCACAATCATTCATTTACAAACTCCTCTGCAAAAATAATGGATCTGGATATAAACAGCTGCTCAATGCATTCTCCAGCTTTACTCAGACTTTATCGTTCATGTCAAACCCTGGGCATGAAAGGGCTCCAGAGAGGGTGCTGCAAAGTCTTGCTAATGCTTCTGCTCCTAAATGGACTTCCAGATTGCTCAGGGATTGAATTGGGCAGTTGTGCTTTTGTTTCAAAGGTCTGTGCTGATGACTTGCATTTTGGGGCCTGAACCACCTAATAATGCTGTGCTATGTCTTGCTGCACAGCTTCACAACCAAAACTTTCAGGGTTCAGGATGTTCCTCCATGCCTTCCCAGGCACAGTCTTCACAGAAATGTTGTTTCCTTTTTTTTGTTTTTTTCAATAATTTCCTAACTCTAGCTATTAAATCTGTACTTGGGCCATGCCTTGGTTTTTTGGCTCTGTGTCTGTTACAGATGCTTGGGGTTTTCCTGATTTATTGAGAAGTTAAGAGATGGATCTCCAACTAAATTTTGAAGAAAGCAATATTCCTTGGTTTAAAAAGAGCCAGATAGGATGATGATAAAGAGATGGGTAATAGAAAAGGGTTTATAGTTGATATTATACTTCTGAGTTGGTTCTAATTCAAGTTACATTCTTCATAGTCATTATGTAGCTCATAAATTCAATAAAGTGTTTTACTATTACTATAAAAATGACAGGAGGGGGGTTTTATGTTGTAAGTTTCGTTAGTTGCTCTTTCTGTTTTATGTTGAAGTTCTCAGGCCGTTATGTCATTAAACTCCTTGGAGTCTGAAGGGCTCAGGCCCCTCTGTTCCTTACCACTGGTGCAGTGCCTGCTGTGGGACAAATGTCTGTGTGGCCAGTCTCTGTCCACCATCACTTTCCTTGTCAATGGCTCTCTTTGCCTCCATTTTGGATTTGGTTTTTATTTGGAAGTTCAGATACCTGCCTTTGTGAGGAGGCAGTTGGAGTTTCAGGGTGGCTGTGGCCCCACTTTGGGTTCTGAGCTCTGGACATCAGTTCTCAACTGCAGCTGAGCCACACGTGTGAGGATGGCCAAACCCTCTTGTTGCAGTGGGTCCTGGATGGCTGTGGGAAGAACCTGCTGACAAAGGGGCATGCTGCACTATGGAAATAACATTACTTCAGAGTGTTCACCCTTCCTTTTTCCTTCCCAGAGAGAACTGCTGTGACTTTTCTCCAACCACTTTCATTGTAAAATTAGGCACACATTAGGTTTGAGATTCTTGTTTGGTTTGTCTGTGCACAAATGCTTGCAAACATAGCCTTAAGCATTTGCTTTGAAGGTCTCTAAAGGCAAATCCAGGAAGGGTTTTCCTTTTTCATTGATGGGGGAGAAGATTCTTTTTTTTTTTCAAAGGCACTGTAGAATTTCTGCTATTTCTGCTTCATTAGGGGAAAGAAGCATCAAATATCTGACCCTGAAGCCTTTGCTTTCTCCAGATGTTTGCTTTGCACACAAACAATCTGCATGAAAATGGCAACTGCTAATTCAGTGGCCAAAGTGCATCAGGACCCTAATCTAAAACCTCCCAATCCATCCAGCTGTCTGGCATTTGCTATTATAGGGCACCAACAGAGAAATGAGGCTGTGGCTTTATCACTGCACCCTGGGTGACAACTTGATTTTCTGCTTTCACCGCAGGCAGCAGCAGCCCAACATGATGGGGCTGTTAATTTGTGCATTTCATGGTGTCTGTCATGGGGCCGGGAGAGGAGGGTTTCAGGGGAAGGGAATGGAGCATGTCCCAGCCTCGGAAGCACCTGTCTGCATTGACGGCACAGAGCACTTCTTATTAGCGTGCAGGTCTCTAAATGCAGCCCCGGGATGACAGCCTGGCATTCCCAGCACCCACACAGTGTGACAGGCGCAGGCAGCCGGTCCCATTGTTTGCCCTTGATGAGCATGTCATTAATGGAAATGGAAGAAAGTGAGGGCCACATCAGTATTCAAATAGCCTCCATCCTCTCTGCCATTCAACTGCCTGGCTCAGGCGGCTGCAGATTTCCTTCTGCAGCTCCACTTACACGTTTGCACAGATTTATTCCCATTGCATACAAATCCCCTCTATGTGGCTCTGGCCCCATGCCCCCCCCATTCCCCTCACATGCACAAACGTTCTCCAGCATCATCTGGTCCACCAAAAATAAAGTGGGTGTTCTTTCCCTTCCTCCCTGTTTCGTGAAATGCTTAAGTACCATTACCAAATACTTGCTGTTTACAATCCAGGAAATGGAAGGTGCTCTTTATTTAAACTTGAAGCATTAAGCAAGGGGCTGATACATGGTTTGTAATGTCCTTGTTTTCTCACTAGCAGCTATTGATGCTCTTTCTCTACAATACATTACAATATGTTTGGTTTGGAACATTTCACCTTGTAGGTATGAAGTAAGAGGATTACAGGCAAAAGGAGAAATAACTAAAAAATCCATATGCTTCCTCAGTGACAATATTACCGAAAACATCATTAAAGTCATGCTGCTCTCCCTCAAAGCCTTTTTCAAAGTTCTGTGCTTTAATAACAGCCAGGCCATGGATACCTGGAGACAAGTGGCCATCCCACTGGGGTACACCATCTTAGGCTGCCAGTACCCCTTTGATCTTGAATGTACAGTGTGATCTCTTTGGAGGCAGGTGCTGTGTTTGCCTTCTGTGTTTTTATGCATGGACCACGGCAGAATGCAAGTTGACCATTAGTGCTTCTGAGCAGTCCAGCAAAATAAATGACACAATATCATGCTGGTATGAAGAATGTACCTTGAGCACACTGGCATCTGGCCAGATCTTAAATGTATGTTTTTGTGCTTTAGTTTAGTGTTAGTCTGTTTCTGTAATAATATAATTAGTGCTCACAGGGGAGGCTATTGACACTACCACCAGGATCAGTTTGCTCTTTGCAGTATTTCCAAATCATCCTTGTTACACATCCAGCTTGCAGGTTGAATGTGGTACCCCTTGCCTTTTGTCTGCTCTTGTCCTCTCCAGCCAGTAATTTAACTTCAAAACTAAAGCTCTCTCCACTAAAGCTCTGATGAAAGCCTGGAGTCAAAAATGAATGTACATTGCTGAGTGATTTCCAAACCTTGGAATGTTTTGTAGCCCTGTTTAACTCCAGGAGCTGGACAAAGTGAGCCCAGGGCTTTTCCATTTGTCATTTCTAAATCATTAGTTAGTTCCAAAACTACCTAGCAAAAGCAGAGCGGTTACAAAACATTTTGATAAACAAAACCACTGCTTCCTCATACTGTCCTTCCTCACAGCCCTTCCAGCACTGCTCTGGACTCAGAAATCCTCCTGGGATGTAGGTAGGGTTGGTCTTGGATGTGTTTGCCCTATCAGGTGCTTTTCTTCCACTGGTACCTGTGGGGACTACCCCAGCACTCTTCTCCCTGCAGCTTGGGTCCTGGACCAAGTGCCATGGTGGTATCCATTTGGTTTTGGCTATGATCTCTGGAGCAGGATGGTGAGATGTTTGCGTTGCCACTTTGGTTTGGCCCTTTGGGTGCCGAAGGTGCATCCCAGCAGGATGACCTTTGTGAGCACGTGTGTGTTCTTTTGTCTTGGCTCCTGCTGCTTCCTCTGCTCTCCTTTCTTTTGCTGGCCAGTTTGGGTTGCAGAATACAGGTTGGGTCTCACCTTTCTGTACTTTGTGCAGGAGCACTCTGATTTCAGTAGGAACCTCTAAGTGTTGCTGTGATATAAATAATAATTGTCTTTGGGCATTCATTCAAAGAGGGCAGTAGAAGTTGAGTGAGATCAAGAGGAGAAACCTGTAAGTTCTCTTGTTTAAAATGATTAATTTCTGCTTAGTTCAATAATTCGACAAATTGCAAAAATTGCATTTTATCAGGCTGCTTTCAGCTCAAATTAAAAGAAAAAAAAAAAAAAGGCTTCTCCACTGTTTCCATTGGCATGCACCCAAAACCCATTCTTTCTTCACCAGAAATACATCCAGAAATGGTTGTAGGAATATGTTGAAAACATTAAAATTAAAGCCAACTGTGGCGTTAAGGCAAGTCAAGTACCCTCTTCCTGAGTCATAGCCACAAGTGACATCCAAACAAAATTAGGGGGCAAGTAGCGTACCTGGAAAAAGCAGAAAATCTTCAAAGCTGATATATCAAAAAATTGTGTTCTAGAAACCAAAATGTTACCATCTTGAATATTAGTGGAGAAAAATTTCATGTGGCAGCCATCCTGAAACAGCATCTTGCACAATGTACATATCAGGAACAGCAGAAACAAGTTTTTTTTAAAAAAAACTAAATCCTATTCAGGAGGAATTGGCTACTGTCCTGATTTTAAAACTAAGTCCCTATCATTTTAAAAGTAATTTGGAAGATGTCGCAGATATGCATCTAATCTGGCACCAGGAGGTAGAACTTACAAATGGATTAACAGACTTCTACAGAAATAATTTATGGGATACATTTTCAGAAACAATGAGTAATTTTAAATGCATAATACATTACGGGAAACTATAGACAGCACCTGATTTTCTCAGTTCAGGTCATGGTCCTCTGAGAAGCAAATCCCTGGCCCATCTTCAGCTGGACACCATAAAAGCTGAAACAAATGAGATAGATATGTCATCTGATTGCAAGCTTGGTCTGGAATGTCATTATCTCAAGCAGACTTTATCTGCTTGAGGTGAGATTGTGGCTCCTGCACTTGTAATACCTTGATTTGTCAAAGAGCTGTCCATGTTGTGCTTTATTGCTTAGCCCTCCTATGCATTCAGTGGAGATCAAAAGTCACCAATAATTTGTTTTCTTTGGGTTTGAATAAGTCAGAGACAGATTTTATCTTTGGCAATGCAACTTAGAAATTTTGTTGATGACACCCAAAGGACAGGTCTGAATTTGCCATCTACAGAGCAGATCTGTGCATATACAACACTGGACCATGAGGAAGAGGACAATTTGACAATCAGTATGTAGTTTTTTAACTCACCAGGCTTGTACACTTTATTCTTCAGGGAAGATAACATTTTTCCTGCGTAAACAGCTTTGTGATACACAGGTTATACCACTCCTTTGTGCAGGATAGTGTAACAGCCTTTAGGTAACATGCAAACTAAATAACTTTTAGGTTATTGCAATATCTAAAAGACCCCAGGGAAGATCATTGAATAGTGTGTTCCCCATTTCCATGATGAATGGATAGTAAAGTAGCAAGGCTAGGTTTAGGCACAGGAAAGTTTTCTGACACCAGGGACAGTGCAGTCACAGAACAGGCTGGCTGGAGAGGTTGTGGAAGTTCCAGAACTAGAAATCATTACAAGTTAAGTAAAGAATCTGTCAGGATGACATACACTACAGCTTTAGGACACAGACAAGATAATTTCCAGTCCTTTTTTTTTTCTCTGTGAATGTGTAAGGAATATTTCAAATCTAGTTGATCTTTCATCCTATATACTCCTTGATTAAGTTTATGTACTTGGACTATATCACTGGGGAACGAAGAAAGTTTGTTCAATTTCTTTCCGCTTTGCTCTTTTCTGTGCTCTCATCTCCTGGCCGAGTGTCTGCCTTCCTTTTTCTTTGGTCTGTGAAGTGGTCAAACACACAATTACGAAGATGTGGAGTTGCATAAATTATGAATTAAGATTACCTGCTTTCCAATACTCGGATTATTGCTACTAAGTAATACACATCACAGTGACTGTTTTTCATACCACTAACTGCTGCTAGCTCCTGCCTTTCCAGAGGAGGAACATATTCTGCACTGGTTCTCTGTAGCAAAATAGCTGCCTATTTTGCTTGTCAGAAACATGTACTTCTCAGGAGGTAAAAAAATCTTTCTAAGGAACAGTTAAAAATAACATAACACTGTCTCTACTTCTAATTTTCTTAATTCACCTATTTACTCTTGCTGCATTCCATCATATCTATCTTGACAACATAGCTGCCTTTCTTTCTCAGGACCCTATTACCAAACCAGTTCTTCATAGATTGGCACCCATTTTGGTTGCTTCATCTTTTCTGTGCATTTTTCCATTTGAAATGTTGCAGTTTATTTACCAAGCACTATATTTGATACGTTTGAAGGATAAAAAAAAAAAAAAAAAAAAAA
>VYZR01102961.1:0-30054 GCA_013400675.1 Oxylabes madagascariensis
AAAAAAAAAATAGAAAATAAAATCCAGAGGCTGTGTGGGGACAGATCCTTCTGGGCAGCAGCAAGAGGAGCCTGAGGCCACTAAACCATCCTGTGCCCATTCAGAGGGCACCTGCCCCTTCAGTCTGCTCACAGACCTCCCTTCACCCCATTTCACCTGAGTGTGCCTCAGAAAGCCTGGGGGCTCTGGATGTGCTACTCCTTAACAAAATTATCCTGGAAGGAACTTGCAAGGGAAGGAGTTGAAGTTTCATTGAGCTGTTCCAGGATTCTACAGGAGTTTCCTGTCACTGCTGGTCCATTTCCCTCCCTTGGTAACCCACGTCAGCAGGCTGTTCCCCAGGGAACACCAGGCTCTGGGCGCTGGGAATTAACAGAGTTTCTACAGCAGCCCGAGGGGCTGGAGCAGCAGGAATTCCCTGCCCAAGTGAGTGATGCAGCCTCAGCTGGAGCCTGAAATGTTTGAAGAAGCAAAGCTGGAGCTGGGTAATAAGAACATGCAGTTTGTTCTTCTGCAGCTTGGAGTCAACTGTCCAAATTTGGATCTTACAAACAAATCTCTCACCTGAGTAACTGAACAGCTCCAAACCTTCCCAGAGACGCCAGAACTGCTCTCCCCAGGGAGGGGCTGCTCAGGGTCCAGACAAACAGCTCCAGGGCTGCTCTGGCAAAGCCCTGACTCTGCTCTGGGTTAGTTCTGCATCCTGGTTTTCATCTGAGATCCACCTGCAGCCTTTCTTTCCCTCCAGCTCCACTGGAGGCAGCTGTGACATTTCTGAGCACACCTCAGACACAGCTCTGGGAGCCAGTGCCAATGCTGAACACTTACCAGTTCTCTTTGCAGATAATTTCTCCCCTTTTTTTATCAGGTCCCTTTGCCAATTGCAAAAAAGAGGAGCTGAAAGAATTGTTCATGCAGTGGGGACTGATGGAGCAAAACACAGCATTAGATTTTCTGCTCCCTCCCCTCACGTCTCCAGGAGTTCAGTTCCTGTGCTGTTCCTGGCAGCAGAGCCATTGCTGTTGTAACTGTGACAGACACTCCACACAAAACCCTTATTTCATTTTTTTCTCCCTTTCTGCTTAGCTCCCCCTCGCCCCCTTCAACTGTGCTGTTTCTATTTAAAGTCAGCAGTGCTGATTCTGTGAAAGATAAATCCAAGTCAGAGCCAGAGGAACACCCCCTCCTATTCATTGTCGCCCAAACTCAAAGACCAGCAGCCTGTCACAAACAGCCCTGATCTGTCCTGAACTGACAGGGATGCTAATTAGTGCTGGCAAAGAACTGCTGAAATCCTGGTGAAGAAATGTAGCAGCTTGACTGTATTAAACAAAAATAATCTCCAGATTATTTGTCAGATGAAAGGACCACCAGGTGTCACCTACTGAGTGGGAAAACTGCAAATCTTCTTGGCTCTTGGATGGGCTCTTTGCAGTGACCTGGACCAAGGGGTGGTGGAGGAGCTGGCCAAGAGCTGGGGGCTTTTCTCTCAGCTAGAGCCACACACACATTATTCACAACCTTGCACCCCAGATGGAATTGTACCTCTCAGCCAGAGGTACAGAAATCTGCCTGGTTTTTGGATTATTTGGTGAAGGGAGGCATTGCTGTGTTGGTCACACTTGTACATCCACACATCCTTGCCCAAACCCATTCCTTACCAGGCTTGAACAGCCTGAGTTTTAACATAAAACCAATCAGCACCAAAAACATCTGCCAGGACTTCCAGCTAAACCAGAGCATTCACCACAGGCATTCCATGGTACAATTCTCTCTTTAGATGAAATCTTTTCCTCAGGTTTCCAGTTCTATAGGCTCCTACAGAAAAAGCACAAACCACCTGCCCTTCCCAACACCATCTCCAGCCACAACAGCCATGTTTCTTTCTTCTCACATGACCAAATTAAAGAAAAAAAAACAACAACCAACCCAACCACTTCATTCTCTCTTCAGCACCAGCTGGAAAGGTCAAAGTCTGATAAAATCAAATCTCAAAGTGACCTGATGGGACCCGGCTCTGTGGGACAGTCAGAGGCACAGACAGCCAAATTACTACTCCTGAAAACTCCAGTAGGAAATAATATTAAAAAATCCCAAACAAAACCAAAGCCAACAGGTACCACAAGTGAAAATGTGACCTCACTTTTCTGAAGAGAAAACTAGGAACAGCACCACACTGGAATGTGTCGATCCACTTGTTCTGTGTACATTTTACAGCTGGAAGTAAAACCCAAATCCACCTCATAGTCAGGAAGAATAAAGAGGAGTAAGAGAGCAGCTCTGGGGAGTTTTTAGTCTGAATTTCTCTGTGGCTGACGCAGCAGCCACAGCCAAATTCAAATTCCTGCTCTCCCCTGGACACATCTGTGGGAAGGAGCAGCCCCAAGAACCCCAGCCAAGAGGCACCAACTTTTCTGTTGGGAAAAAAAGGCAACAAATCCATTTTTCTTCCTGTCTCTTGATCAAAAGGGTCCAGTGAAACTGTATTTCTGGAATTAAATGTTTATTTAAATATGCAGATGACTTTGTTTCATTGCTACAAGGTCAATATTCGCTTTCAAATGGAAGCACTTTATTTGGTTGAGTTCTGTCTCCAGAAATGAATGGGCAACACCAGAACCTTTTACATTGGCAATGAAATCACAACACTGAGATGCCACCGAGATCTCAAGATCAGTGCTCAAACACACATACACACACATATACAAATAAAAAAGTGCTCGACATCATCATGTTAAAATAGAATTTGGCTTCTTTTAGGTCTTCTGACATTTCAGGCAGGAAAACAAAAAACCAAAGAACAATATGCATCAAACTAAATGAACTTCTGAAAAATACTCAGCATTAAACACAACTTTGAGTATCAGTAAATATGTTTCTTCTCTATTTACAGGTGTTAAGAAAGGGCATTAGAGACTTTTGCTGGGGATCATGAAATTTCATAGGATGTACAGTCCATGCTCCTGGGCAAGATTAGTAAATCCAAGCAGAGTTTTTATAAACCAGTCACATACTTAGTTCTTCAGCATTTGCCAAAGGTAAATTCTACAAAAATTATTTATTACCCTGAATAACGGCAACGGAATAAATGTGTGCAGACTATGAGATATGACTGTCACTTAAATAAGTTTGAAGATCCAGGCTTTTAGGAACTACTTGCCAAGTTTATAAAAACTCCATATATGGTCTTTTAATAAAACTTCAGGAATCAATCAGTCAGCTAAAGCTAATGCTCCTTCTACAGCACAATTTAGAAACACAGACATTGCAATTGTTCCAATGTTCCACAGAGGCTGACAATAATATACTGTCCACCCAGATTAAATATAGAAAAGCAAACTTTGATCTAATTTTTACATAGATGGCACAACGATAGGTGAAAATGAATTCTTAGCTGCTGATTCAACAGTGCATTGGACACAAGAATAAAAATACTGCAGCTAAAAATATTTTAAGGATATTTTTGCACACCTGTTAATTGTTCAACCCTTTAGATCCCCCGGCAGGTGGAGACCACAAAGCCACAGGTGCCAGCCTGGGGATCCCATTCTGCTCTTGATCTGAACAGCTCAGTGACCACAGCAGCAGCAGTGGCAAGGCAGTGATTTATGGATTCTGACCCTCCAGTGCTGCAGAGCAGCCCCAGCATTGGTGCTGCCTGTGCTCAGCACATTTGGGTTGTGTTTAAATCACAAACCTTCTGCTGGTTCATGCTGGCAACTCTTAAGCACCATCACACAACAGCTACAGGATGAACTGTAGCACCAAGGGACTTTGTAAAAACAAAAGTTGGCATCTTAAATGGAGAGAAAGGGACACAATTATGAACACCACACATAACCCAGCTCAAAAATCACTTCATCCCCTGTGGGAAGGGCCCAGGCCATCCCCAACATGGAGGGGCTGAGATTCTGGGGTGTGTTTTGATGTGCTGACCCTGCAGGACAGCCCAGCAGGCAGCAAAACAACACTCACCTGCCTGCAAACAAACCCTGAGAGGTTTCATTTTGGGGTCATTGCCCATAGTGGCTTCCAAGTAAAATTTTTCTACTTGTGGGGATTGTACAGGATATGCTGGAGTTGGACTAGAGCCAGTAGATTCCCCCAAACAAGGTGTGGCTCCATGAATAAATTTGGCCCTCAGGACCTATTTAGTGGCAACTGATTCTTGCAGGGCTCAAACATGTCCATGACTGTAAAACTCAAGCAATGGTAACAATTCAGGGGAAAGCAAGTTAGAATAGAGAAGTTTGTAGAAGTTTAGAGAGGAAATTGACCCTTTGTTAGGCAGTTGAAGTCCAGACCGTGTGATTTTTGGAGATACTGAAGCTTTCTTACCACTGCATGACGTGATAAAGAATCACTTATCCTACTTCTGCTTTAAACCAAACCATGTGAGAACAGGGTGGTCACAATTCCTGTCTGGCTGCTGGGTCCAGGTCCAGTCCATGACAAGATGGGAGAAGGAAACAGTGTGGCTTCTTTTTTTTTTCTTTCCTCTTTTATTTATCTAAAGAAACTTCATTATTCCAACATGAACTGATGAGAACGCACAGGAGGTCATGCAAAAAAGAGAAGGCAGGTCTGAAATGCTGAAAAACAAACCAACCAAAAGAAAACTGCGGAGAGATTAAACCACCAAGCCACAAAATAACGTGACCCTGAGGAAGGTGGGCGCAGGCAAGGCAACAGGGCGAGCATGCAGGCTGAAACGAGAGCCAAACGGGGCCTGTGAGCAGCACCAAGGGCTGCCAACCAAAATGCCACTGTCTGTGTCTGTGTGTGTCTGTGTGTGTGTGAGGAGCAGCAGGGACACGGGAGGGGGCAGAGAGAACAAGCAGGAAAACAAGTACATACGTGAGCTTGAAGGGTTTCGGGTAACAGCAGGGTCAGAGGGGTTTAATACTTGGAATGAGCATCAGCCTGGATTCGAAAAAAGAGAAATAAAGGCTGACAAGTATTAGTGACCTTTTGGGGAAGGCAGAATGTTGAATAATGCACGTGGTTCAGATTTAATATTGACAAATTGAGAGCCCAGTCCAGCTGCTGTAACACTGTTCCCAGGGGAGGTTTTCCACCTCCTTTCCCCGCTCTGGTGAGAGGATCTGCAGGTTTAGCACTAAAGGCACCGTGTGAAATGCTGATGGACCAGTGTGTACACCCAGATGGACTGAGGGACAAGGGGACAGAAGACAGACCAGAACATGCTTTGCACTCTCTGGCTACTCCCTGCATCCAAGGGCAGCCAGCAGTTCTCTGACAGCAGCTGGGAGGGATTGGGTTGGGAGAAATGTGTGTTATGTTTGCCAGAGGGGCTGTGCCAGGCTGGCAGAAGAGTGGGAGAGGCTGATAAGGAAATCCGAGCCACAAGTAGCATGCCATGGAAAAGAGCAAGCATCTGAATGGTACTGGGATGGAATTTAAGTCTGAGTTTTTCAAGTGGGAACTCCAGACAAGACTGGAAGTCTGGCTTTCCATGGGTGTGTTTTAATTGCCTGCAGGGTAAACAGACCATTTTGTTTCTCCTTCTGTGACAAGCTCGCCCCGAGGTTCTTGCACCAGCACAAACACCTTTAGGAATCTAAAACATAAGAAAGACAAAAAGAAAGAGATTGGATTAGAAAGAGGCTGGGGGAAATGGGGTCCCTTAAGAGCAGCTCTGCCTGCAGGAGGTTAAAGGAAATAAAGCCATGAAGGGTTACAGGGTTTAGGAAGGCTCCTGATTCAGCAACCCTTCACCCTCAGCCCTTCCCTCCAGCCTGGGATGAGCATCACTGGGATTCTGCTGTGCTCTGGGGGTAAAGCACAGGGGCAGGACCCTGCCAGCACCTGCTTTGTGCCACTGAGAAAACAAACAGCTTTTTCATTTTCTGTCTGCAAAGCAGCACTGCATCTGTTCAAGTGACAGCTCCAGAGACCATCAATGACACTGAACAACAACAGGAAATTAAATCAAAGAATTTGCAGAGGAATCCAGAGCTTTCCTTTCCACCACAGGCTGCAGAGGCCTTTCCTTCTCAAGGGAAGCCAGGAATATGCAGGTCAGTGAAGCAGCCCAAGCCTCCAACCCCTCCTCTGGTCCTGTTCCCACCGACTGGGGGCTGAGGACAAGTTTTTCCTTTGGCCAAGTGAAGCTACAATCCAGGAGCGTGATTTGGCCCAAACTGCTGTATCCAAGGGAATACAGGATGAGTCCAAACTTCCCCTGCATTTGAGAGACCAGGGGAACCTTCTCACCTCCTTTGCACCCTCTTCCATCAAATCCTTCCAAATGACAGCACAAAGAAGTTTTCAAAGAGTCACAATAGAATATTTTTCTTGCAAAGAATTGCATTTGTGCTTAGAATGAGAAGCAGCTCTGGGCCATTTGCTGTCCCTTACGAAAGTTAAATGCCCCTATTTTTTGCCACTAATTATTGCCATCTACTAGTTACTGTCAAAAAAACTCAAAAACCAAAACCTCACAGGAATGAGAAAATATAATGTTTATTAGAAGAAGACACCATGGTACATCAAGCTATAAAGAGGTTCCTGACAGATGATGATTCTTTAAAAAATAAGAATAGAAACAAGACAACCACACTGGCCAGACTGAACAAACCTTAACACACAACAGCAGTTCCTATGCAAGTCCAGGTGCAGGCAGCTGAGTAACCAAAAACACTTAACATCAGAGGGATTGAGTAGTTACCAAAACAGCTGGGTTAAGCAGAAGAACAGCCTATAAAACCATTTATATTTATACACATATAAAAGGATAAAAACAATTCAAATTCAAGTAACTTTAGTCTTTAAGTTATGTTATATACAATTTTTTTATAATGGGTGAACTACGGGCACATATTTAACAAAACGATTTTTCAAAGCCACAGTCCAGTTTATAATTACCAATTCCTAAATAATTTGGCAAGCATTAAATAATCAGATATATCCTAGATAAAAAGTGCATCAGCGTGGTTAACTGTTACCTATTTATTTATGTAAGTCAAGGCTCTGCACGATGGTTACAGCAAACAGCAGAGCTGCAGCACTGGGAGTGCCAGAGCTGTCCGTAAGGAATTACTGATAGCATCAGAGGCGAGGGGGAACAGACCCACAGCGGCAAAGGAGCCAAAATGTTCATCAGCCCATGGCTCCAAAATAGTTTTAATCAAGAAGTTTAACCTCCCAAACCAGCTCCATTCCTACATGTCACCCAAACCAACATCCAGGCTTTCTGCTGGAAGGGAACGCGGCGCCTCTGTTGGGTGCAATGCAGGGTTTGTACAGAGCTGGTTGCTCCATGCAGGTTTTTTGTGTCACACGATTTCACAACATCCCTCAGTGAAAGACAAGTTTTGTTCCCAAGCAGATGATGAGGTACCATAGTCAGTAACACAGGGTGGTCAGTCCCGAGCTGAAAGGCCCAACCAGTTCCTGTGATTGAGAGTTCTCAGCACCAAGACACCCGACAGGTACAGAAAAGCCCTGCAAGGTGCTACAGCCAGGTGTGCACAGAACAGCTTCCTGCACCAATCCCAGCGGGAGCACAGCCTGCAGCTCTCATCTCTATTCAGAAGGACAACAATGCTGTTTGCACTAAATGGACACAGTCGGGGCAGCACCTTCATCGGCAGTGACATTTCAGAGCCGAGCTGGTACCTAACAAAGTCTTTCAGTGATGGAGATATGACATGTGCATTCATCTCTTCTAAAGAAAACCTTCTCAAATAGAGCTCTTAAAACAACCGTAGCAGCAAATCAGGAGAATAAAGGGTGGACAGGCCTATGCAAACCTACTCAGAGATTTTCTGAAGTGGTTTGTGCACATCTGGAAAAAAAAAAAAAAAGGCAAAACAAGATAGGCATTACTGTTCTTTTGTGACAGGGTTTGCCAACAGCCTCTGAGCAGAGGCACCCCTGTAAATGTCACCAGGAGCCTCACACAGGGGCTGGCAGGGCACAGACACAGCTTGGCCCCTCTAAGACTTCAATCAGGAGGGCCCCTGCAGCACACACTTACCTGTCCTGCTCAGCTCAGTTCTGCAGCAGAGCCCTGACAACACAGGCTCCAGCTCAGTGAAAAAGCAGCTTCTCACAGAGCACTGAGCCGTGGCACTGAGCTGCCCCTGGCTCATGGCANCTGGATATAAAGGGGAATGGATGACCCATGCTCCTCTTTCAAAGGCTAATAAAAACCAACAGAGGGGGCTCAACTTCTTGCACTCTTTTGCATCTCAACTGACCATATATTTGCCAACAGGAACATAAAACCACTGTATTATGGCAAAAGAAAAGAAGGCCCAGATTTTCACCTGCAGCAGACAAGGCACTGCACTGGTTAACACCCAACCCAACACTGAACTGCTCAAGTTTCAGTGCTGGTTTATGGACACAGTCCTACTCCTCTCTTCCTGCTGCCCATAAACCCCAAAGAAAATGGTTTAGTTTGCTTTTGACTTGGATGAGGCCGCTTGTTTCACACCAAGATCTCTCAAGTCTAGGAAACAGAATAATCTGAAGGATTACGTGACTGAATAAACACAAATTATTTAACATGGAACTTCTAAGATGTCCTGATTTGAAAAAGGGCTAAAATCTTTTGATTACTCGGTGTATCCCATTAGCAGGTGTTCAGCACTGGCATTTATTCCAGCCAGCTCTGCTCTGCAGCACTGCTTTCTTACACAAAACAGTTGGGAGGAATTAAAAGCAACAAACAGCAGCTTACGGAGTCCAAACTCTGAATGTCTCCATTGATCTTGTGTAAGCAAAAGATTAAACCATTAGTTCTGGTCATCTGAAACAGCAAATATATCTGAAATGTAGCAAGGTGGGAAAGAACACAGGAGCTTTCTTAATGTTTTACCCATTTATCAAGGACCACAGACTGCTGTGTAGAGGGGTTTTGGTAAATCTCTCCTTCCCCTTCCACACACACTAAACTAAATTACCACCAGTTTTCAATCCAAAAGGTCCCCAGAACATAACAGGCTCTGAAAAGCTCCCACACAGACACAAACCAGCAGTTTAAATATTCCCTCTATAAAGTTCCACCGAGTGACTTTGGGACAAACAGTTGACTTGTGGATGTGTCTGAGGTGCCACCTGGGTATCTGAGGAGAGCCTGAACGATCCCAAAGGGCTTTGTGCTTCCTGCACTAAACTGGGCGTGCAATGGCAATGACAGTTGAGCAAACACTGTCCAGGAAAGGCTGCATTTCCCCTCTGCTTTCACAGTCCCCCACACTACCCTTCTCTGAGCAAGAAAAGCAGTTTTGCAGTACAACAAGCCATAATTAGTCCACGTATGGAATAATGCACTTGGTGGCATTGTACAGACTCTTAAAAGGCTCTATCTGCAACACAGAGCAGCTTCAGGGTTGGTTTATCTCTGTGAAAGCAAATAAAACAATAATAATAGCATTAAATATAGGTCATAGCACCTTTGGCATTTTTGTCCAAATAGACTTCAACATAGGACGTGGGGACATAGCCCTCCTCATCTTCGTTCCTTCGGATTCGCGTCCACCCGTCACCTTTGTCTTCTTCTATTACATAAAGCATCTCTCCTTCTGCTACAGAGATTGTTCCTTCATTCTGACCTGAAACACACAGCAACAGGGACTTCAGGCAGTGCTGCACAGCAGGAATCAGTAACTCAGACCATGGGTGGACACAGCTTTTGGTGCATCACTGGCAGCAAGAACACGAGCTTGTGATTCAGGAGTCAGTGGTGTGTATATAAAGATCCAGACAAATGTGACCCTGACACCAGAGTTTTGGTTCTTTCTCTTGTAGAGCTCCTGTGCAACAGGAGACAAATCCCTGTCTTGGTGCCTTTCTACAGAATCACACCAGAGCCTCACTTGCCCTTTGGTTATTTAAGGTTTAATGAAGATTTCCCACTTGCCCTTGGCATATGAACTTAAAAAAACCCAGTCAGTGAAATGAGAGTAAAGTTTGAGTGATACCTTCAAATGTATAGAGTGCTTTACATGTTCCTATGGTGGGTAGTGGTTCTTCATCATCAAACTCATCGTCAAAGTCTGTTGCAGGTACTTTCATCTCAGTCTCCTGGCTTTGCTCTTCTGTGTAACTGCCATCGGGGCTGCTCAAGAGAGGAAAAACACAGCAACTATAGCAACCAACCTCAGCAGCAGAGAGAGCCACTCAGTCACCAGCCTTGGGGAAAAGGGAGCAGCTCAGGGATTCCAGAGCTTGCTTGGAGCTGGCTGTGACTACAGATAAGTGAAACCCCTCATATTTACCATTAAAAGCTATAAAAATGCACTGGCTCACTCGCCTTCACAGCAGTGGGTGAGGGGGCTGTCACACAGCTCATCACAGTCAGAACTGCAGCTCTTTGGGGTAGGAAATGGCAAGGTGTCCTAGGTTACAATGTAAGATGTGCCCAAAGTCTGTATCCTATCCCCATCTCCATGAGCTGTTAAACCAGCTGGGGCAGTGTTTCCCTTGCCCTCCCTCTGCACTATCTTCTGTTCATGGGCCCTCAAGGCCTTGCCCATGACTCACAGGTAACTCCCTCGGGAGCTCTCTCTGTTTAATGGGCAATCAAGGACCCACTGCACGGCTCATAAAATTACATCATTCCATTGGGAGATGCTCCGCCCAGGGGGAGGAGCCAAGCATTCCCACCTGGATAGAATCTGGGATTTGGGACAGCACTGGGCCTTACCCACTGGACTACCAGAGGACAAGAGCTACCAGACCTTTCTACGGGATCACTGCTTCAAGAAGACCACTTCATCTGGACTGCCACCACCACCCCAACCAACAGAGTGTCAGGTTGTATTTGGACTCTGTCTGTGGTGTTTTGTACTACTGCATTTATTTTATTTTACTTTTTTTCCCCTCCTATTAAATTGTATTTCTGACTTGGAGTCTCTCACTGGTTTTGCTTTCAAACTAGCACACAAGGTCAGGCAGCAGAGCCCTGGTGTGAGGCTGCAGGGGCTCTGCTGGAGCCCCAGCCCGTACAGATACTGTACCTCTCACGATCCTGGGCACAGCTGTTCACTCCTGACGCGTTCTGGGCCTCGTACACCCCGCTCTGGCGCCGCGGCTGCTCCGTCCGCGCCGGCAGCCGCCCCTCCACCTCTGCCAGCCAGCCCTGATGCACAGACAGACAGACAGACAGTGTTCATTCACCCTGCTGGGACACTCCTGACACCCAGGCTGCACAACAGAGACTGGTTTGTAAACATGTTCACGTTTTCCTTTGAATGGCAGTGGTCAGTTGTTCAAATTCTGGATTGTCTTGCTGAAAAACACACTTATTGAAAATGTAACTATTTTTTGGCACTGGGTCCTGAAAACACCCTGACAGAGAAGCAGTTAACAGCCAGCAGGAGATGATGCTGCTCTAGACACAATCAAGTAAAATGATGTGTGGCTGCTTAGAGTAATCTGAGTAACACCAGAAACTCAGCAACTGCTGAATGCACAAGAACAAAAGCTGGGGAGAATGAAAGAGTCGCTGATTTCAAATGGGTAGGAAAGCAATGGATAGTAAAACCACATCTGAAATTAATGGGCTGTATCTGTTTATGTTCAAAGCATAATGTAGAAAGTGAAGTCTTTTCTCAGCTGTCTAATCCTTCTCATGTAATTATAATGGGTTTTATACATGCCAAACACTCCCCTTCTGTTCTGGAGATTTTATATCACTAAGCAGCTTCCTGTTCATGGCAGACTATTCCTTAAAACATATTTCATCTGATGGCTCCTGTCTTGCTGTTAGTCTCTAAATGGTGCTTTGCATTTATGTCACTCTGATTTTCCACAGACATCTGTAACATGATGCTTCAATTTATTTAATTAATTAAATAAGCATCTGAAGCCCTCTGGGCAGTTCAGAGAACACTACATTTTCTCTTCACCTCCACTTAGCACAATTTGTTTTCAGAGGCAAATTTAACTGTGGGCTGACAGCCACAGGAGATGGTGCGTGTTTATGTTACACAAATCAGCTCAGAGACCCCAATTAATGCAAGTGCTCACAGAGCCCTTGCCCTCACACACCAAAGTGCATCAATACATCTGGAAAAGCCAGGAAGGCCCTGCTCAGACCTGAGCATTTGCTGAGCTGCTTTTTACTGAAATGTCTCTTCTCATACCTCGAATTTCTGAACTTCTAATCGCAGCTTTTCAATGTTCTGCCCAAGCTCTGCCAGTCTGTGGTCCACACTCGCTGCATCTCCCATCTGGGGGTTCTTGATGTACACATCTTTCATCTTCGTTAAGGCATCTCTGAGGGGCAAAACAAAAATAAAACACATTTAGTGCAGCTGGGGGTAAATGCCTTTAATAAACTGTCTCTTCTTCACTCTGAGGTTCAACCTAAGCAGTTACAAAGGGAACTGAGAACACCTAGGTAGGGGTTTTGCCCTGTGTGGAACCAGCCATTAAAAAAGAACAGTAAAATTATTTGCCAGAAGAGAATTTACACTGTCAGAGATAAAAAACAGTGAGTTACCAACAACATGAGAGGATACTTGATATTGATTTTTAGCCTGACATGGTTTTTTATGTAGTACAACAGTACCTACTTGTTTCCCTGGGGAAAATAATAATAATAAATCTCACAACCATTGCAATCTATGACAGCTTCAACTTTCTAGACTAATATCTTCCCAGTTTTCAGGGCTCAACAAACAGTTGAATCATCATCGTCCCTCATGGGCTGACCTCCAGTTGAGAAAGCGGAACAAAGATATATCAATAACAGAAATGGAGGGCAAACCAGAAATTCTCACCCTGCCTGTTGCAGCTTGTCTTTAGCAACCCAAATAATCTGAACGATATTTATTTGTTTCACACTGCTTAAAAGGAAGCTGGCTCCAGATGGTTTGTGTTTGTCATAGCACAGGGACAGGCGGACCTGAGGCTACAAAAAGTGACCCCGTGTCCAGCCAAGTCCCAGGGCAGCTTTACTCAGCTGCTGATGGACATTTCAGAGCTGAAAATGGAATTAGGGGCTGGTTTTAGGCACAACTGTTCAGATTTTCTCCAGGCATTAGCTGGTGGGAGAGAGGTTAATCAGAGTCCCACGACTCAAGTTAACACACTTTATACTTTAGAGTTTCCCACCAAACTCTTGACAATTGCAATCCTGTGCCTTTGCTTTGTGTGTATGGAAACTGGGAAAAAGTGTGGGTGGCGAGGAAGTGGGACTGCTCTGTGCCTGAAGCCTTAAGGGACAATGTTGCAAACATATGAGTCACAATTATTTCTGTTTAACTCCTATTGAACTGCTGCTGCTATTTTCCCCATCTTAAACTATCTTCATTTAAACTTCACTCTGCTGCAATTCCATATTGGATTTTAATGTTGGGTTACCTCCGAATCAATACAGAACAGAAAGAAAAACCTGCACAGAGGCAAACCTAAGTTACCACAGAGGTAAAAAACAAAGCAATGAGAAATCATATAACCACATGCAATTTTCTTTTCTTATCCATGAAATAAAATATAAAGGAGAATTTCTGGGTTAGTAGGCAAAATAAACAGGTTCTTGAAAGCAAGCTGACACAAAATGTAGGCACATGTGTACAAATGCAAAGCAGTATTTAGGGAGAATCCAGACTTGAAATCCTTCAGGGAAGAAAAGTTCTGTGTCTCACAAACAAAACACACTGAATCTTTAATGCAACTACAGAATGTGAACAAGCACAAAGCAAATACAGGCTGCCAGAATCAATTAAAAGTGTGTAGCTAAACTAGCTTTATTCTCAATCCGAATGATAAATGTAGCCTTGTAGAAAAAGCATTCACAAAAGCACAGGAGTCATTATCTTCCTGCTTCCAGGAAATCTAAGCTGCAGATCAGAGAGACTTTGGATGATGCCATCATCTCATAACAGCCTCTCCTGTTGGGATCTACCCACGCCCATCACACACAGGGGCTCTGCTCAGTGCAATCTCACCTTTCATTGGAGAGGTTGGACTCACCTTGAATCCATCTCTTTCTGAATGTCCCTGTTTAGTTCATCAACCTTTTGCTGAAGCTTCTTTCTCCTTTGCTCAGGTGGGAGATTGCTGAAGTCTTCTGGGCCTGCTCCCTGCACAGAGTGGAATGGAGGGTGGGGGGATAAGGAAAAAAATTAATAATCAGAGTCTGACAGAATCCTTTGGGATTGCATTTTGAAAACGGCTCACAGAAACCTGTCCAAAATCACAGTGGTCTGAAGCATTGTTATCATTTGTACTGTGTTGTCGGTCCCTGAATAGTGAGGAATCTGGATGCCCTCAAAATGATCCCAGGAATACATCCTGCTTCAGTAACAGGGGCTAATGGAACATCAGCTGGAGAATTCCAGAATTCAACAGCAAAGCTGAGAAATTATTTTTATCTACAGTTTATCACTTTTTTTTTTTTTAACAGAGTTCCCTTCTCATGGAAAGCTGATCCTTCCTGCCTTCTTTCACTCTGCTACAACAGGGCATTCCCATAAATGCAGTTCCTGGCTTTTATTCCTGTGTCACAGTTGCTGTGTCACAGCTCCTGTGTCACAGACTGACTGCTGGTCCAACAGTTAATTTATGTCAGGGCTCTCCTGAGCACACCAAGCTAACAGAAGCATTCCACACTGGACTCTGCAATTTAAAAAACATGCTGCTTACTTTCCAGGGTCCACATTCCACTCCAAAGTCTCTCAGTTTTTCCTCTCTCTTGCACTCACATAAAAACCAGAAGTTATATCAAAGCCATGGAATCAGTCCGTTTGAAATCATAACCAAAGGAAAAAAAAATGTGAAGACCACAGTGGTTACCTTTGTGTGATTCTGCTTGAAAACCCTTTTTCTGCCTTCTGCTATGTCTCCTCTTGATTGCCTCAATTTGATATAGCAGATAGATGACACATAAAATACATCCACACTCTTTTCTTCACAGTAACACCTATTTTTGTCTTGCCAGAAGGCAATGGAGGCAGATTGGGTGGGCTATACTGAACACATATCACATAATAGCGATTAGTTGCACCATAAGGGAGTGAGGTTCTTGTGCATAAGCTTGAATTTGGGCAGGTTTTGCTTGTTTTGGCTTCTGCTCATTCCCTGTCCCATTTCTAAGGGGAAATATGGGAGAAAGAAGGGTGAAAACACAAAGCTGAGTAACAAAATTCAGTGCTCCATCAGCTTACTGAGAGCCTGTGGGCAGGGCTGGGCCATCAGTCCTGCTAAAACACCAAATTTCTCCCTGAGGAGAGTGATTTAGAGGAGTCACTGCCACAAAAGCTGCTCATTAGACCCTTGGCTCTGTACTGAATGTGCTGGGACACTGTGACTTTCTCCTGCAGCTGCAGAATGAGCTGTTCAAAACCAAAGTCTGGTGGTGTCAGAGGGCTGGAGGACAACCACACACAGATCACCTTCTCCTCTGGACTGGCCATTCCAAAGTCACAGAGCAGGCCTGAGGAATCTGCTGCTGTACTGATTGTCAGTCAAAGATGGCATGTGCTTCTAGTGAAGCCTTGATCCTCTGTGCAATAATACACTTTAAATTCCATTTGTGAGACAACGAGAAAGCAAATTTAACACAAATGACAAAGTTATGCTGATTCTGAAACTTTACCCACACAGAATCCTACCAGTGCTTACATTACTTAATGTGCCTGGTAGAGGAGAGATCTATTTGAAATTATTTTTTAAAGTTTAGATTTTGCTTGACAGCAACTCCCACATCACAACAGACATGAGAGTGATTCAATCTATTTTATGGATAATCTACACTAAAGTCCTACACATCTTTTTAAGGCAAAGCATCTGGAGGCAGCTTTGTAAACAAACAAGCAGTTACAGGAAAGTCTAGACAACATATTCTGACATATCCTCCTCACTTCTAAGGAGGAGAGACAGGCTTGAAAATATCCCCAGCTGTACATTAGTAGAATGTACTACATAGAGTGAAATTTGGAAAAGCATCTTTTTGGTATCTTATTTTTGATTCTTCAGCTTCATTCAAGAGGTCTAAGCTGGACTAAATCCAGCAGCTTGGCTCACAATGCTTCAGACCAAAGCAGGAGTGCTGCACAGAGCTGGGAGGTGACCTCACTCACACTTTAGTCCGTGCTCAGGAATTTCCTATCAGATGCTGAAGCCCCTGCTCCAAAAAGGAGAGTCAAGGAGCAGTTTTTGCACACGCTGGGCACATTTCATGCTCTCAAGCACAAACACACCTGGGCTACCTCTCAAGTCGTGGACATTGCCTGTGTTTTTAGAAATGCTGCAGCAGTGAGGTGAGGGCAAAAAGCTGTGCTATTTCTGATGTGCTGCTCACAAGGTCTCCTTGCAGAAAGGCAATGAGATTTAAGATTCAAATTGTCCCAAGGTGAAGGACTGTGAAAACAGAGGCTGTGTTAGGAGCAGTTTCTGTGCTGAAGCTACATGTGAGGAGAGCATGAGCTTTTTCAGCCCCAGTTTTGGCTCTTGCCTCGTGAGGATCCAAGAGGAGATTACAAAAAGCTGCTTTTCTCCATCTGAGGTGAAAAGGGGTCTCAGCCCTCCCTGCACATTTTTCCAATTTCTGCAATTCCCAGGGAAAGGCAATGTCAGCCATTTTTGGAGGATTTACTCCTACATACAAAGGCTTAACTCAGCTACACAGCACACTAGCACTGTGACCAAGAAAATGAGTGAAAATCTGGTATAAATGCATTGGACTCCCAGGACAGTGGCTTGGCAACAGCCAAAAGAAGGTTTGCTTGTATTCCAGGCACTCCCATCATTCCTCAGACCTACCACAGGTCTTCAGTGAGATGCAACCTTGCTAAAGGAGCCTAAGAAAATCACTGTCCTGCCAGGGCAGGACCCAAAACTGCCAGAGCTGCTCCAGGCAGCCCTGGTGGCCCTCGTGTTTCTCTGGCTGAGCTGCCATGAGCAGAAGAGGCCCACAGTGATGTGTCCAAGCACAAGATATACGGAGAATCACAGAATGGTTTGTATTGGAGGGGATCTTTAAGCTCATCTTGTTCCAACCAACCCCCTGCCATGTGCAGGGACACCTTCCACTATCCCAGGTTGCTCCAAGCCCTGTCCAGCCTGGCCTTGGACACTTCCAGGGATGGGGCAGCTACAGCTTCTCTGGGCAACCTGTGCCAGAGCCTCATCACCCTCACAGGAAAAAGGAAAAGAGCACCCAAAGGCACAACCTGGTGAGGAATAAGAGAACTTGGGAGCTAACACAGTTTAGGTGCCCCTGTGGATCCTCTGAGGTCCCCAAACGCCATGACTGGCTGCAGCTCTCGCGTGTTTGCACAAGGTAGGGCAGCAGACCAGGCACATTCTCCTGCTGAGGGGCTCTCCAGGGCCAAAGGAATGTGGACAAGCTGTCAGGGACACAGCAAGGTGTGGAGTGTCTCAAGCAAAACAGTACCTTGTGCACGTAATTTGCTTTCCCAGGTCTGTTGACCCCTTCCCTTTCCAGCTCAGTAATATCTTTATCTTACCATAGTCCAAGTAACCTTCCCAGCTGCATCCAAGATGAAATTTAGGATTCACATGTATGAATCTCTCAATTTTCAAGTTCAAATCAGATTGAGTTGACCTTGTTGGTTAAGGTTTACGGAATTTTAATTAATGTCATTATTGGTTATTCTGAAGGACTACATAGGGCTGTAAAATGTAGGTGATAATGATGCAGATTTCCAGTAATACTGGACATGGAAAGCAAACTTTGGAGCTCTTTTACACAGAAAGACATGCATAGCTCTCTGGAAAAAGTCCAGCAAGCACAGAGACCTTTATTTTAATTTTTTCCCCTCTTTTAAGGCTTTAATGTATACTTATACAGTAGCAGAATTACTCAATACTGTTTCTCTACATTTTCATAGCCCTAGATTATAAAAGTGAAAACTAAACTAATATATTAGAGTTAATTTTTTAGCAGCTTATTAGAAGACTGAATTCTGATCACCTCTATTAGACTCCAGACCTGTGTATTCAGATTTATCTGATAAATGTCAAAAAAAGCAAACACAAAGAAGAAACAAATTTAACAGTTAATTTCAGTGTCATGTCACATGTGGCACAGTGCACATTAAAACACACACAGGAAATTGTGATTAAAACACAGGACAGGCATGCTGTAAATGTGCTTACCAGCTTGAGAGAAAGCTTCATGTAAAATTGGAGAGATACAGGGTGGGGGGAGAGAGAGAAAAAACAACAGTGCATCAGTAGAAGAGGAACTTGTTCAGGCTGATGTTACAATAAAATGACACAATCCCCTTGCTGTTGGAAGGCAAAATGGGTCACACTAACAGATCTGTGCAAAAGTTCACAAGATGAGCTTGGGCAGCTGCCACGACCTGGCCAGAAACAGGAATGGGAAGTGCTGGACCTGGGCACAGGTGAAATCGGGCCTGGACTGACTGACAGCAGCTACAACAACAGCACTGGGTGTTCTCATCACAGCAACAGCACTGAGGTGGGAAAAACTCCCAGCTTGCAAATGTACGGGCATTGCTTTAGGTCAAAAATGTGCTGAAATGCATCAGCCACTTCATGGAAGGGCTTTGGGGGGTAACCCCTGAGCCAAACCTGGGTGGAGGGGTGAGGAGCGGCTCCAGCAGCACCCAGCACCATGGGACCTCCAGGGAATGCCTGGTTCTCTGGCTACAGCCAAAGGACAACACCCCTGGACTGTCCCTGTGGACTGCAGAGTGCTGCCCAGGCAGGCACAGAAAGCCATTTCACATTCTTGAGCAATTCAGAAACAAATACTCAGACTCAAACGTACTTTGGCCATAGTCACACAAGGTCAGGCCCAAGGAGGAGGAAAAAAATATCTATTCTCTTGACACCAACTTGGTTCTATGACAGCATGGTAAGACATTATTCAACCTCCTTAAATGATATACATGATCTAATTCTTCAGAAGTTACCAGATTTCCTGGGACAGAGCCCAAATATTCTTTGAGTTACTCTGGGAAAGCAAGACTGAAAGCAGTGTGTGCCCATGGGGCGGCATCTCTGCCCTGCCTCACCTGCACACACAGCTCTGGGCAGGTGCCCCAGGAACTCCCAGGTGAACAACTGTGCCTGGGCACCCAAGCACCAAAATTCCCAAAACCTCTTCCAGCATTGCAAAATGACAAAGCAGCTGCAGTTCAGAAGGATTTCCAAGAGATAGGGGGACTAAAAGTGCTCAGTTCTGTGCCAAGCACAAGAGAGCTGCTGCTGGAGATCTAAAGCCAGATAGAAAAGGAGAATCTGAACTCCACCCAGCCTCCTCCTCCTCCTCCAGCAAAGGGCACTGAGCTGCCCTGCCAGCCCTCAGGGACAGTTGTGAAATGCTCCAACTACCCAACAAACTTGAGGTGCATAAAAGCACACGCTCCATGTTAACAACAGCTGAAAGATAAAAGCTGGAAAATGCCTCTCTCCAGGCAAGGATTTGTGCTGCCAGATTTGGGAACCTCTTTCCATTCAAGTTCTCTGTCACTACCAACAGCTCCTGGCAATGGTGTTCTCAAACAGATGCTCCATTTTTAGCAAAAACACAATTCATTAGCATTGGATTTAAAATAAAGGCTCCACACCTCTTATGGGCAGCTGATTTAAGAAAGGCACATTTTTTTACCCCCAAAATAACAATTCCCATTAGTTACCAGGATTTGTACAGCAACACATGCCAGCCATTCAAGGAAAATAAATGGTCTTGAAATAATAGTGAAATGCTGCTTGTGAACTGATCATTCAGTGACAAGGCAGCAGTGACACTTCCCTCTGCAGTCCAGTCCATTAGGGAACAAATACATGACAATAATCACAGTGCCATGAAGAAATTCACCCTCTGAGCTAAAGAGGCCATTAAAAAAATAAAGCAAACAAAACCAATCCATTGGAGAGAGTAATCATAGAAGGAGAAAGAATGGTCTGAAGAAATTCAGCGTAGGCAGCTTGTGTTTGCATCATTGCTTTAGCACTCCTGTGAACTTTAGCATAGACATGATCAGCACAAATTGAGATTCTTGTACATAGATACAGACAAGACTCATGGTGCAGAATAAATATTTACCTATGAAGCACTCTAAAAAGGCACAAATGTATGCTACATGCGCTAGTGGCTAAACACTACTCACTCTAAAGGCACTAAATACTGCGGAGAATCATCTGCATCAAGGCTATTCTTTTGCTGCAAATTCAGCAAATTTGAAAGGGATTACAGACACTGTATGCCCAATTCTTTTGCTGTTAAGTATGACAAAAATAGAGAACTTATTAATAGCATTTCCAAATAGTACATCAGGGATTGTTATAACCAGTATAAATAAAGCAGTTCATAGGCTGGAAACAATGAAATGCTGAAATAAGTCATATTCACAGTTTTCCATTTCTGAAATTTATTGGCAATTTTATGTGACAGTGATTCAGTTTCTATAAACACATATAAGCAGATTGAAAATAAATCTGCATTAAACACTACATAACTACTTTTGTCCATTCTATTGGGTTTTCACAGCTAGAAACTTGCTCACAGCTCCTGGGAGAACAAAGACATTTTCCCCCCCGAATGATCAAATAAATTACATTTCCTTGAAATGAGCAAATGTGTTTCAAGCTGTCAATTTAAACCAAGCCTAGCTTAGTCTTGCAAGGAAAAATGAAGAGTCTAAGAGCCACAAGCTTCAATAACACATGAGAGAGCATGAAAGCCAGCAGGTCCATGTGTTATTGGACAGTCACGGCCACCAACCTCACTTACAGAAAACAGAGTTGAAATAAATCACTGGACTTCCATACATACAAACAAGAGGTAATTTTCTTTTCTTTTCTTTTAAGTGGCCCTGTAACAATCTCCCTATACTCTGCTTTGTCCAGGTAGCAGATTCAGAGGTCACATATCTTGATTCCATGAACTGTCATCATTATAGACAGCTCACAGAAGCTTCCAAAGGCTCTAGGGAATGCTCCACAACCAAGGCACTGAATTCCTTTCCATCAGGGCTCATGATGCTCAAGACTGCATCCATTAAATAATTTAAAATAAATGTGCAGAACCTGTTTGCAACACTTTGAATTTCACAGGTCCAGCTACTTTCATTGTGCCAATTTCAGCATTTCCAGGACTAGCAGACATTGTCTTTCCTGCACATCACACCGTAAGCTGCCACTTGCCTCCCACCAAATTTTCCTTGGCTCTTTGACAAAGCACATTCCCACAGCACACTCGGGCCAGCGTTGTAAGTGGGGTTAGCGACTGTGTAGCAACAGTATGGGCTGATCACACCATACTCAGACTTACAACATATTCCCTAGCCTCAACGGCACACGTGGGTGTCCCTAAAGTCCTCTTCATGAGTTCTTTGTGAATATACAAAGACTGTGTCTGCTGGTGAGTCAGCAAGAGAAAACACACATTGGTTACACCGGGGACGAGCGCGGCACCTCTGTGTTCACTGCTTCTACAGCAAAAGACAGCTTGGTGTTTAACTACCCTCCAAGTGCAGAGTGGGAACCTCCTGGTGGATATTAAGAGTTCAGCATGCTCAGAGAGATCAGAAAACACGGTATTTTTAAATGCTTGTTTAAATACCAAGGTCAGAAAACATCTCTCTCGGTGCTAGAACAAACCACGGATTTAATGACCCCCACCCGCCGAAATTTCCCGGTTTTGGCACAGAGAGAGACACTTCAGTCAGAACAGCAAGTGCTCCCAGGGCAGGGAACAGAGCAGGTTTAGAGGGGGTGGTTTGCTTGCTGTCTCTGCATGCTCACAGAACAACAAAGTACTGAGCAGTGGGGCAGATCCAGAGCTCGGTGTCGAGGGACGGGAGTGCACGGAGTGTCAGAGGAGACGGGCGGGGAGGGACAACAGCAACGGGTGTGATGGAAATAAAATCACATTGTAATGAAGTCAACAACTTCCACTAGAAAGGAAACCACAAAATTTCCTCTGTGTGCTCTATGGAACTTGGATACTGGCAGTGATGTCTGCCCCAGCTCCCAGACCATCCTCCCTGCTCAGTCACTTCCCGGGCTCTGGGGAGAGGGAGGAAAGCCAAATCCACACAGCGCACATGGAGCCATTCAAAGGTGTAAGTTCTACCCCTGGATGTTGTTAGTTTGGAGGATTGCTCTTTTAAAAAAAGGTGCTGATGTTACTGCTGCTGCAGCAATAAAACTAAAGAACACAAAATTAGTACCAACCAGAAGAATACCGAGTTTCCTTTGTCCTCAAAATGGAATTAGAAAAAGCAGAGCAAGCATAAATGAAATTATAAGTTATGTAACTGGTTCCTCATTCTTTGTGCTCTTCTGGCTTTAACTTCCCTAAAGAGATGAAGTTGATTTGAAGTGCTACGCTAATTTTATAGTGTCTTTTAAATCAGCTATTAGAAAAAACACTCACAAAAAATGTATGACAGTTTTTTCCCCTTCTCCTAGTTCTGATCCACAATAAGTGCTCTAACAGTTTTATGGTATTCTCTATAATGGACATTTCTGCTGCTGGCGTTAGAAGAAAAAAGCTTTGAGGAAAATACAAAAATGTGATTAGAAAACCATAGACCCTGACAAGAGTCAGCACCTAAATATTTAATTTTTTTTTGTTTTTTAAACAGACTAGGATTTCATATTGGCAGTTACCACTGATACTGGTATTGGCACCTCCACATTAACCTTGCATCTGTTGTGAATTGTTCAGGCATCTGTTTCCTTCCATGAAAACAAGATTCATTGGATTTTTGGTTTGGAAGCAAAATTAAAACCAGACTGGGCACAGGACATATCCTAGCTAATTATATAATTTGTTTTAACAGTTGCCAATGATTTAGCCAAATGCAACTTAAGATGCTAAACCAAAATTTTAAAAGGAAATTGCTAAAACCCACTCCCTTCTCCACACACATTCTGATCTCACAGATTTCATGGAGGAGTTGTATGGGAATCCACTCATGTGTTATGTTTCAAGGATCAGTTACAACATGCAATTCCTGCTGCTGGAATTTACCCTGCTACAGTCTCAGGACTTGCTCGTGTCAAATAGTTACTTTTGTTTTCCTTTTTCCTTAAGACAGTGCAAAAAAGAAGTGTGATCCCATTTTATTTTGAAGCAAACTTTTTTCCCTGGCTTTGTAGGATTTGAGAGCTCAGGTTATCAAGAAATCCAGGGAGCACCTGCTTGACAATTTGGCTGAATACTCTAAAATAAGAATTAAAGAGCCTTGTGGGCACCTTCACTGAAGGTGTCTGGAGTGGAATTCTGCCAAGGAACAAACCCAGCAGTGCAGACACAATTAGGAGCAAATGAAATGATCCAGAGTCCCAACTCCTGTTACACTGTGCTGCCCTGCTGGTCCCTGCACAACCTTCCAAAAAGTTGATTCTCTGATGTGCAGATCAAATGTTCTGTGCAGAGGAGAGTTCCACCCTACATCCTCCTCATTCCTCTAGGAACATCACAGTTCAGTATTCCTGACATTAATACTCATGCTCCTGAGCAAAATTGAGATTTTTTGGATTTTGCAGGGGAATGGAAAAGAACTGAATAAAGGAAATCTTACTAAACTTAATAAGGTTAAAGCAGAATTAACAGTATTGTCTAGTTGTATCTAATACACCAGGGGTCATATCAACTGAAAGAAATAGGAAGCACTCATTTTTTCACCTGATAAATTAAAAGGATTTGTGGGTGGTTCTTGATTTTCTTTTTGCCTGATTAGAACGATTTTATTTTTGAAAGTCGTATGGCACTCTGATGATCTCTTAGTCTGACCATTTGTAAAATACAAATCACCAAGGACCTATAAAATGTGAATTTGACAAGTCTCCAAATGAGACAGAGAGCAAGCTGCCAGAGGTTTGCAGCCTCTCCTCCTCCCCTTCCATTTCTCTGGATGATCCAAGGGGCCTGAATTCATCCTTCTGGGACAGGAGATGATGATCTGAACACTGCACTCCAAATCCTCAGGATGAGCCAGGCAGGAAAAGTATTTACATACAAACATCCTGGTGGCTGACAGGGGAAGGAAATGAAATAGCAAAAGAACACAGTGAAAGGTTTAAATGAACATTTAGCAATAGTCCTTCCTTGCACATTCTCAATGAATGTGTCAGCAAAAATTTGAGATTCCAGAGAAGACTATAGGACATTGTTCTCATTACTTTGCCTTTCACACAAAGCACTTAAAACAATATGGCATGCAGAATTCTTAAGGTGTGCTTGCATTTCTTAGGTAGTTAATACATAAAATAATGGCCTTCCTTCAGGAACTATTAAAAGCAATTAGTTATAATTGCTTATATGGCCAAGCAATCAGTCAATAGGGATTCATCCATTTGAAATACAAACTGGTGAAGTGCCCATGGAACTACAAACCAGGATTTTTAAGTCAAGTAGGAAATATTCAGCACTATTTTCAACATTCTGTTCTCTGAATGCCACTATGGAGCATTAGATTGCAACACACCCCCTGACCTCCAGCAGTGCCTTCACCCCAAAGTGACCCAGCACTGCCCAGGACAAGGAGGGCTGCAGTTGCCACCCCTGGACTGGTGCCACCACCCAGCACATCCTCAGCTCTGCTGCTGCACAAGCAGAACTGAAAGACTGTCTCCACCTGAAAAAACCACAGAGCAAAGATGCTCTGAGCCAAATTGCAACTGAGGAAAGGTGGGACACGTACAGAATCTGCCTTTGGATAGCTTAGAAACTTCCCACTTCCCCAGTGAAACAGGGATGGGAGGAAATGGGATTTTTTGTGTTCTGAGTGTCCCATTAAATGGCAATTTCCAAGCAAAGAACTGAAACTGTTTAAAATATCTTTATTTTTAACAGTTCTGTCTGTAACCAGATGAGACAGCCCATTGTTTACAGCACTGTTCTCAGTTCTTTGTAACCAACCACTGAAGTTCCCCATGGAAATCATCTCTGCTTTTATACAGCTCCAGTCCTCAGTCCTAAATGAGTGCCTGGAGCAGAATCTGGGCTTTTTTAAGTAGTAACTTCCTCACTGTTATTGTCTGCTCTAAAAAACATTTAAAATACTGAACACTTTTGTCTCCTTCCTGTAATTTTTACAGGAGAAAATAATTCTTTCACCTAAGAGGCAAAGCCATGCTGTGCCAGCAAATTTTCTGTAGAACCATGCCATGTGTGAGTTTTTGGGAAGATAAAGTTTTATTTTTGTTTGAAAAATGGCAGATTTTATCTCAGGGACCTTACTGCTTATTAAGATCACCAATGAGAGGATTTAATTCCACACAAACACTTCAACATTGGTTTATGAATATAACCACAGCTGCTGTCAGCAACAGGAACAGCAGCTGACCTGGAAAACCTCAGGCCATATTTCCTTCTTTATCAGCAGCGAAGGAGACAGGGACACTGAGCTTGGAACAGTGGTGATGTGTCACGGAGTGTTGGTCCAGTGTGAGCTAAACCCAGGTGAATCCCCAAATCAGCCATGGAGGCTTTCAGCATCTTTCCACCAAACAATGCTTAAACCAGCACTAACATACTGCACTGCAGCTGCTGGCAGGGGAATCCTAAATCCTGCTCCCTCAGAACATCTCCTCTGTCATTTAGAGCTTGCATACTGCACCAAAAAAGCTTTTGCACACAGAATATAATTTCAATCTGTGCATCATGGTGCTGAGAATTGTGTCCCAGTCTCCCCTGACTGGGCAGCCCTAGCTTAAAGCACACATGGACCATGGAAAGGCTTTGTTACCACCCAGAATCAGTTCACCTTCCTCATCTCACCAGCTCCTTATGTCAAGACTCAGAGTTACTACACAAACTAACAACCCTGCAGCTGAGGCCCAGTGACTGGAACAGAAGCTCCCATTGCTCCAGCGACAATGTCACATCATTCCAGTCTGAACTTTTACCAACTGAAGTCACAACTATTATCTCCAGAATCCCTCCCAATTTACTGTTCTCCTTCTGACACAGACATTGAGCTGAACCCACCCTACGGAGAGAAAAACTAAAGACTTTGACTTCTTACATGAGCATTACTCCATGTTCAGCTCCTCCTTCTGTATTTTGTCCAACCTCTCCTCCCCCAAGACACCCAGATGGGTGATTTCCACCAGCAACTGTACTTTTTGTGGTTTCATTGTGGGGGTTTTGACTACAAATGGCTTTATAGGTTGGGAACCCTTGGATTTGTCTGCATGTTATGATAAAACACAATGGAACCGTTCACAAAACAAAAGTTTTTACGTAACAGAACGTGCAATAAAAGCGCAAGGAAGAAAAGAAAGAGAGAGAGAGAGAGAGAGGTATCCAGAGGAGAACTTACCCCGCGCTTTAGGCTCCTGAAGCAGTGGATTTTGGGTTTGGAGGTCATGAACTCGTTGAAGCGATGGGAGAGGGGTTCCTTTTGCTGCTTGGGAGACTGGGGGCCGTTGGGAACAGCAGAGGGTGAGGCAGAGGCAGGGGGAGGAGGAGGGGGCTGATGGGGGGATGTTAAAAGGGACATAAGCTACGTATAAGAGATGGAGAAGTGACAGAATAAAAACCAAAATAAAAAGATAAAACACAAAACGAAAATAAGCATCAAAACCAATATTTGAAATCCAGAGAAAAAACCAATTAAATAATTAAATATTAAAGGCCATGGTTCAAAAGAGGGGAGGAAGCAGTAGTTAAGAGTCATGTTAAATGAAGAGTTGTGATAAATGAAAGTATTAGTAAGTGATGCAACAGAAGAGTAACATAAAAGTAATTTGAAGGAAGCTCATGCAGACTCTTCCATGCAGCACTATCCCCATAAATTGCCCTGTTCTGCTCTGTGGACAGCTCAGAATAATGCATATGGATAGAGCTTTCAAATACCTGAATTTAAATGGATCAGATAAGGAAGGTACCTTAGTGCCCAGTAGCGTTTCTATTATCTGGAAAACAACAAACCACATTCCTTCCTGCTTCCAAATCATACCTCAGCAATGTGCATCACACTTCACTTGTACAGATCATTCTATGAATTTGCTCAGGGGTTAGTCCTGGTCGTGTTTTTATTCTGGCTACACTGATGTAAGCACCAGATAGCGAGTCCTCTGTCACACCAGTACTACAGGAATGACCCCTTGTGAACAGGGAGATTTTTAAAACTCAAATTTAAGTGGTTTGGTGAAGGGTCAGAGCAAGAGTGAGGTGAAAAAAACGAAGCTATTCTGGGCTTCCATCAGTGTTACTGAAACCTGATTGAGTCCAGTCCCCCTGACACGTCCTGGTAACCCCAGATAAATGCTGCCATGCATTATGGTGTAAAGTATGACAGTGGAATGAAAAAGGTTTAATGGGTACATAAGTTAATATGGTCTTTTAAACAGTCTACTGCTCAGTTAGTTACGCTCCATTAGTTGTGCTTCAGAGTGAATCCCAGCAATTCCCTGTTCCCAGCCACCCACCTGCTGACCCCAGTGCACAGACTGGAAAGACAACGCAAATGGAAAGCCAAGGAGAGTTGGAGGAGTGTCAAAACAGTAACACCACACTGAAGCTTCCCACAGGTAACAATGTTAGTTGGCACACATGGCACTAGGTAAGTGGTTAACAACTCCTTCTCTGAGTTAGGAACAGAAATGGACCATGGCAGAGACGTGACAACTTAAATTAATTTAAAAACTGCAACATAATTAATGAAATTATACAAGAAAAAAAATTAAAGTTATAACGAAACTTAAGTAACCAAAGACTACAACAAAACACCATATTAAGACATCAGTTATTAACTTTCTGAGTGTAAAATTCTCTTTTAAAAAACTAAACTTGCCAAGATTACTAGACAAGACACNGCCCAGGATCAATACAAGTCTCTCCACCTTCTGCTGAAAAGGAGTAAGAGCTTATCAACTTTACTGACTAGAAAAGCAAATCACACTTCAGTAAGTAACTCATAAAGACTTAAGGTACAGATTTGCTGGGACTACAGCTGTTAGCAAATCAGAGGAAAATCCCAATAAATACTCCCATAAAACAGAGCTCTTGTGTGATCACTCTGCCACAAGTCAACAAGTTGGTTGTGAATTTAGTGACAGTATATGGCTGTAAATGTTTCATGAGCTTTACCCAACATCTGAGCAGTTCAAGGTCACACCAGCAGCCCTGTGCCCTGGTGTGGGAGCCACTGAAGCCACATTCCCTTTTGGCACTGCTAGGGGGGACCCAAGTCAGCCACAAACTGGCTGTAGACTGTGTGCAATGGCTTTGCCCTTTTGTTTTGGACAGAAGTAAAAGAAAAAAAGAACAAATCAAAGCCAAACAAATCCATAGCACTTTTCCTACTCAAGTCTGCAAACAAAATTAATTATACATAAGATCAAATTCAGACCTCAGCTTGCCAAATGCATTTAAATCTAATGGACTCAGGAAAAAAATATCCTAATAGACTTCTTATCTACTTGTTTTCTTGGGAAGAGGGATTATGTTATATTCTAACAGCTGTATTCCAAGATCACTAGAGATGCTGTGCCTTGGCACACAAATATCTTACTATTATTCTCTAGAGAAGAGCATCACTGCCGTGTTACATAAAAGGAACTTGTTGCTTTGAAGGCATTTCATACAGGTTCTGTGAATGGCTGTAGGTAAAATGCTGTTCAGGAGAAATCTACTGGGCTATTAACATATCCAGAGGCCAGGCTCCATTGAGCAAAACAGATACAGGAAAAGCTTTGCAAAAGTCTTCATGGGATTGTGAAGATCCACATGGATTCAAGATCCTCAATCTATCAGGTGGCACCACAAAATTCCTACGCGAGTTTTAGGGAGGTAGAACAACCCTTTCCATTATCCCATTGTTGTTTGATATTAAAACTTCCTGAGATCTAAACTCAAAGATATTTTTAATGATAGACATGGAAGAAAGATGAACAAGGATTAGAGAAGAGGGGAAAAGAGTGGGAAAAGCTGAGAGAATTGGGATTGTTCAGCCTGGAAAAGGGAAGGCTTTGGGGCGACTCAACTGCTGCCTTCCAGTACCCTAAGGGGAGCCTACAGGAAAGATGGAGGCCATTTACAAGAGCCTGGAGTCTGTGGATGCCCCATCCTTGGAAGTGTTCCAGGCCAGGCTGGACAGGGCTTGGAGCAGCCTGGGATAGTGGAAGGTGTCCCTGCACATGGCAGGGGGTGGAACTGGATGGGCTTTAAGGTCCTTTCCCACCCAAACCATTCTTTAATTCAGAGATTACACTATATTATATTAAATACTCCACTGGTATTTTATCCTATGCATGGAGCTTTTGACTTTTTCCTCTCTGAATTTTACAGTGTTCCTTCCATTTATTCAAAATATTATTCCACTACAATGGAGCTAAAAATAACCTGCATGCTCCATATATCACAGAGATAATGTCATAACAGGAACTCCAAGCCCATAACAAATTTATTTTATCTGCTGCTAGAGCCCTCTGGATCAGGTTCTGCACAGGTTCACCTGGCAGTCACCACAGCTCACACTTGCCACACGACATTTGTGTTGTTCAAGTGGTTAGAAAGGGGAAATGGAAAAAAACATATTTAAAACTGCCTTAGAAACACAGTAAGAGCAAACCAGTATTCCCTGCTAAGTCCAGGCAGTTTCTATTGGCATTAACAGGAATTCTATGCAGTGCAGTGAGGGCATAAAGCAATCCTATTTACACAGTTGGATGTTTAATAATTAATCCAGCACTTTCATTATGATCAACACAATTAGAAATTACTGCTCCAGAGATAAAAAAATCCTTGATGATATTTAAGGAAAAAAAATCTTTATGAACATAACTGTTTTCAGATAGAACACACTAAAACCTTTGTAGCTGCTCAGATATAACTATTTTGGTTAAATACATTTTTGTCAGCACAGTGTTTACAGGAGATCCTGGTAAATCCAGTTATCAATGCTCAAAGTCATCATTTTCCGATGTCACACTTGTGTATGAGCCATCATGGACTTATTTGTGAGCAAGAGGATATAAAACTCACCCTGATTCAAACACCCAGCTTACGTTTCATGTGTGTTTTGCTAAGAAGACTCAGGCTGAGTGTAGGCTGAGATATGAATCTGCCCAGCACGGTTTCACCGTGCAGCACCAAAAGCTGTACCTCAAGCAGGG
>VYZR01103020.1:0-12005 GCA_013400675.1 Oxylabes madagascariensis
AAAAAAAACAAACAAACAACATGTTCAGACTAATACGAACACAGAGGGGAGAAGAGGGATTTTCATTACAGATGTACTCTTTCTCCTCAAGCCAGACACCTTTTGTCCTTACAGGTAGCACAGCAGGAAACTGCTGCTTAAGAAGATGGAAAACCAAGACTGGCACAATTAGAAGTCCTTGATTAATTCATTTAGTCCAGCCGGTATTTCATGTGACTCAAAACCAAATCACACTTACAGAGATCAGCTTAGTCATTTCTTGGGACCACATTCAAAATACCACTTAAAGCTTCCATTAGTTACACAGCTCAATCTCAGGAGCTCTGCAGTGAATGCAAAAAATGTCTTTTAAATGCAAAATGGAGGTGAGAAAGATGGAAGCATGAAATATACATAAAAAGCATAAAATGTTTTCTATTTCTTGTGTGACCCTGTATGGCTAAGACCTGCTGATTTTTAAAAATGAGTGTGATATATTGCTTATTTGCCTCAGGTATGGATGGGTAATGACAGATGTCAGAGCAATGACAGCTGAACTTGAAAATTGCATATTTTCAGAAACATTATAAGAATAAGCCTCCTAAATCCAAGTGCTGCATTACAGGAAAGGACTCCAGTTCTCCCTCAAAAGCACCCAGTTAAGATGGTCAGAGTACCAAGAGGTGAAGCCCTGTTATCAAAAAAGGATAAACCATGCTCAGAAGAATATTGACACCACTTATCAGCTGCTCTTAAACTTGGATAATCATCAAGAGAACTTCTTCCAAAGTATTTCAGTGTGCAGTGACTATAAAGATATTCTAAAGTAACTTTTAGGTTAAGATGGAAGGATTTAAAATGTGATAGGCATTAGCTTCAAAAATAGCTAAAACAAGCTCATGAAGACCTATTTTTCTGAACAGCCTGATCAGCAAATTTGAGAAAATGAAGTCAAAGTTGGACACACCACAAATGGGTTCCTGAGAGATCCAGGGCCTCTGCACTTCAACAAATTCATAAACAATCAACAAAAGAGCAGAGCAGTGAGAAGCCTGGTGATGACACTCCCTGATGTAAGGCATTAAAAATGAAAGCCAGCCACAAAGAGCTGCGGAAGATCTTTGCAATATTAAATTACAGGGTGGTAAAATGGCACAAAAAAAAATCAATATTGCTAGAGGTAAAGATGGAAAGTGAAGCATGTGGGAAAAGCAGTATAAACTTCATATACGAAGCAACAGTCTCCGAACTAGAAAAGAATCGATGGAGCTGCACATTCAGTGGCAGCCAAGAAATAATTTCATATGTTAGGAATAAAAAGAAAAGGCAAATAAAAAGAGAAAAAAAATAACAATTTCAGCTGTTTTANCAATCAACAAAAGAGCAGAGCAGTGAGAAGCCTGGTGATGACACTCCCTGATGTAAGGCATTAAAAATGAAAGCCAGCCACAAAGAGCTGCGGAAGATCTTTGCAATATTAAATTACAGGGTGGTAAAATGGCACAAAAAAAAAATCAATATTGCTAGAGGTAAAGATGGAAAGTGAAGCATGTGGGAAAAGCAGTATAAACTTCATATACGAAGCAACAGTCTCCGAACTAGAAAAGAATCGATGGAGCTGCACATTCAGTGGCAGCCAAGAAATAATTTCATATGTTAGGAATAAAAAGAAAAGGCAAATAAAAAGAGAAAAAAAATAACAATTTCAGCTGTTTTATAGGTGGTAACATAACATCTGAAGGGAATTGATTTAGCAATCAAAAACATGACTTTCCAATTTAAAAATTTATTCAAGTGCAAGATTAATAATCTGCAGAAATTTACTACATGTATTTCAATTGGAACTTGTAACTCAAGTCAGATCATCACTCATCAGCAGCTGAACACAAAGTGTGCACAAACGTCACCTCAAAGCTCCTTGGGACATTTACAATCAAGATTTACATTCAGGCCTCATGCACCTGAGTCACGAGGGAAGGAGAGCAGACACAGCCTTGTGTCACTGTGAGTGCAGGCAGGACATGCAGGTCTCTTCAGAGAGAAGCAGATCATGGCTGAAATGAGCTGCAGCAGGGGACATCCCACTGCACAGAATAACTGAAAACAATCAGGACTCAATGTCCACAGCACATAAACAGGACTGCAGGACTGGCATTTCAAGGGAGCTTAATAAATGATTCATCTTGAGAATAACATGGACAATTTCTTTCCAAGCTGGGAATGAAAGAGCCTTTTTAAATCCATTTTGTTAATTTCAGCCTGCTATAAATAATGTAGAACCAAAGCAGGCACATAAATGAAAGTAAAGCATTAGAGCTGACTACAAAAACAAATGAGATTCAATCAGTAGAAAATACAATGTTCTCTCACAGTGTGGCACAAGCTACAGCCACAGCACAGAGTCCAAGCCTCTCTCTGCTCCCAGGCATTTAGCAGGAGAGTCAGAACCTTTCCACTGCAGCATCAAAACAAACCACCCTTTGCAGCTGGGTTGTCAGAATTCAGCTGCTGCTCCTGCTGAAAGCAGACTGCTGGACTGATAGACTGCCCAAGCTCTGCCCCTGTGCAAATCCTGGCCATGTTCACCAAATCCATGGTTTACAAGCCCAGGACGGATTCAGCTCCCTTGCCCACTGCAGCTGCCCTTATCAACCACTTCAGTGTCAGGAGTGCCCTGAAGTGCTGTCTGCCTGGAGGGCAAGCAGAATTCAACAGGAAAAAAAGTTCTTGTCCCAAGGAAAGCGGGTCTGTTGCAAGTTGAGGCTGAGAGTGAAGACTAAGTTTGTCTTACATCGACATTGGAAGAATGAAACAATACTGAAAATGTAAGGGAAACTGAGTAAAATCTGTGTTTAGTATTTAAAATCAAACCTCACCAACCTGAATCAGTTTCCAAAGCAAGTTCAAAGCTTTAGGAATGTGAGAAGAATCACATCCCAGCTGGCCTCATATGAAAGCCAGCTCCCTGGCATGAATGCAATTATGCATTAAAGCATAGGGCTTGGCTTAGTTTATATTTCTTTGGACTGCAAATGACTACAGAAAAAATGGTTTCTTGCACATTCTGCTTTAGGTATGGTAATAGAAGCAAAGGCTCAATGTGTCCAACTGTTTTGCATTTTTTGTGACATCTGAACCACTTAAATGTGCAAAATTAGGGCTCTTACCTTGTGGCTCCTACAAGTACATAGGAATCTATTACCCTGAACAAGAATCTTTTAACCTGAACATAGCTGAAGACTTAAGCACAAACCAACATGGAAAACTGAAGCCAAAACCAACACCCAAGCTTGAATAAGGCTCAAAAACAAGCATTAAAGGGGAAATGCATGTTTCTTCTTAGTCCCTAAAATGAATGAACAGTTGAGACAAAAGTGGGAAGAGGATGATTTCCATTTTATGCTTACAACATGTTGGATCAATTACAAAGGGTTGCAGTGTTCAGGCTAAAGAAGGCTGTATTCAACACAGCTTACAAAAGGCAAGTCACTTGGTGTCCTCCTACTCCAATCTATTTGTTTGTGTTTATCTCTGGTTGCTATGTAAGAAACAAGGAAAATCTGGTGGGTTAACATTTTTTTTAACAATGTTACTGGGCATCATCCAGTCTTTCTTGTTCCCCAAGGTCCTCCTAACTGCAGTCCTGAAACACCAAACTTCTTTTCACCCTGCTCCTTCCAGGCTTGCTGCTTGAAATTAACCATATTCATGCATATCTAGATATGCATGAATATGGTTAATCTAACCAGTATAGACAGGAGAACATCACTGAATGCCAATATCCCAAATGTGCACACACACATGAAGTCCACCCCTGTTCAAATACCTTTTCAGTATCAATTAAAATTCAGAAACTTAATGATTAGAGCTAATGCTTTATTATTGTTTTAATTTTCATAGTAAGCGAAGCTCTGTGAAACAAAGTGCCAAATATTTTTGTTGTTATAGAAACCTCTGTTTAAACTGAAAGTTCAACATTTCCAAAACAGTAAAAAATATATATGAAAAACTAGGGGCTTCATATTATACAAAACTGAATGAGGTCACTTTCCCCTTTGCTTTGATAGGGAAGAACTATGGGTGAATCCAGAGATATCCCAGTATCTCTACAGAGAATACTTGGATGAAGTTTGTATTTAATTAATTTCTTATGAAATATAAAACTGTTTGTATAGTAGACAACTTACTTGTATAAAATGAAAAGTAATACATGACTGAGAATTACAGAATAATTTAGACTAGGAAGAATTTCTGGAAGTTTCTAGTTCAAGCCCCTGCTAAAGTTAGTACAGAATGTGTCCAGTCAAAATTTGAGTTAATCCAATAATTTGCCTTGTAGCAAAATAAATTACACTGAACCTCTCAATTCCGATATATCTGCCTCTGCAGAGTCTAGCAGCATTTGAGAGCTTGTAGAACTCTTTTCACAGAGATATAGATCAACATCATGGTAATAACAAGGAGCCTTATCATTATACAGACTCATTTCAAAGAAAAGCAGATATCTGGGTCATTTCTGAAAAACTGGTGTCCTTTTCACTTTCAAGATAGTTAAATACTGGTATTATTAGCTGCTCAGTGATTAGCCCCAGTTTCTCCAGCCCTAGAACCTCATTTGAAGCCATGACACAAGCCCCCAAGATGTGCAGTGCCACCCAAACAGATGGTCCTGTCCTTTTCAGGGAAAGGATTCTTCCCACTCTTCAGTCACCCTCATTTGTGCTGAGCCAGGCATTTATGTGACTGCTTGGTGAACCGAACGGGAGGGAGCTGGGCCAGCTCAACTATTTTTTTAATAAAGTTTATTGTTACTCAGATGAGTTCCCCCACCCTGTCCTAATGAACAGCTGTGCTGGCAGAAGAGACAAGATAGTGCAGGGCCCAAAACAAGTGGTGGAGGAAGAGAGTGGGTGGGATTGATTCCTTTGAAAGCAGCACTTGCTTATACCTAAAGTGTTCATGGAATTACAGGCCTTGCACTCTTTCACATCCTACTCAACTCCATCAAAGTACCTTTGAAGTCTTATCTCTAGCAACTGCCTTTAAAATACGGACCTCAAGAAAGTGAAGCAAAGTTTACACAGCAAACAAGCAAGGCTGTTTTTGGGAAATGGACTGGAAGAAGGATGAGTACCTGACTGGGTCTCACTTGGGAGGAACAAGACTCCTGTTTCTTGTCTACCTTGTCAGGCTGCTGCTGGGGACGCTGCTGCAGGATGTACTCGTACGTAGTCAGCTTGTGCCACACTGAAAGGAAGAAAGAGACCTGTCAGCACAGGAAAGGCCCCTCCCTGACTGCACTTACACAAACAAGCTGGATAACTATACAATCAAATAGTAACTATAAACATGAAGAAACTGATAATCTAAGCCAAAAGTACCTGTGCACTGTACATCCTGCTATATCCTTTATTGTCACCATCACAATGCTTTCTTATAGTCCTGCAATTCTAAAGTGTCCTAGAATGATACAGCCTTCTATACTGTAGTAATTTGTTCATTTCAGAGCAAATCCATTATTCATGCCCAACAAGGGTAAGATCTGTACTGTACAAACAGCTCGGTGAGCAATCAGAAGGTATGTGGTGCTAAATGGAGAGAAAAAATTGAGCAGGTTAATGTGTCCTGTAGTGATTGAGACACTTAATGTGCAAACCAGCGAGCATCAAATGCACAGCTTGACTCGTGCCAAACAGATGTGCCCAGAGTTCACATGTCCCTGACTTTACGAGCTCTCCATGTCCCCATGCAAACACATCTGTTTAAATGAATGACTAAAAGCATGTGACATTTCTGAGTAACTTGGTTTCTTCATGAGACCCAAAAGAGTCCAAAATGCAGACATTCTTCCCATAATGACCTTAAGATTTTTTAGAAAATAAACCCCAGAAATGGATGCTGAAGGGTTTTAGTGCACAGCCAGGTAGTTATTCCACCTTTTTTACAGAAGCACAGCAGTTAAAGCAGGTGCCTAGGATCATCTGGACTAAAATCCTCCTTCTGCCTGAAGACATTTATATCACAGATATCTTACCTCTCAAAACCATGCCCTGAACACAGGACTACTTCACAGAGAAGGGGGGGAGAGCAGAGGAGAGGTGCTCCTCTGCTAAAGCAATCACCTCATGAAGAAATAAAAATTCAGGATCCATTTGGGCAAGAAGAGAGAACATAGAAATGAATGTGAGTCTGCAGCCAAGTGATTACTTAACAGGGACAGTGCAGGGTGCTGGCAAGTGCTTCTAAAATGGCACCCTTTACTTTCTTTGAAAAACAGAATGTTGCTTCATAAGCAATTTTTAATTTGGATTCCTTTGGTTTCTGAATACTTACAGTGTAACTTTAAAAATATTTTAATAGAGCTATTTAGTTAAAATACTGCATTTTTTTGGCCAGATAACACTGTGGCACATAACATGCAAAATACAATCAGTCTGTGAATACCCCTATATGCCTTCCTATATTCCCTACTATTTTTTTCTTTCTATTCTGCTATCAGCCTCCTGGTATTGAAGAAAAAGGAATATCCTCCCTTCAAGCTTCTGAAGTAGCATGCTTCACCAAATGCCTCTAGAACTGAGTCTGAATCAAGACCAGTAATTCTGAACACATGGACTTGCTTTTTTGAGAATAACCTACTTTCTTTGAGTGATCACAGTGAGTAATTAAAATCTGCAGAGTAACTCTGAAATTTTCACTGCACTTGTAACAAAACTAGATACTAAATTTTAATAGTCATACCTGACTTACACCATTTTTAAATGGAAGCCTTAGGGCAGTACCACTCACATGGGTGCTATTTAATTTCTGTAATTTAATTATTGAAAACCAAAAAGGTACATGAAGAAATACTGACCAACAGTAATTGCACTGGAATTGGTAAAGTGTATTTCTAGTCTCAAAAGAGGGGAGACAGTTCATTACAACACTGTCTACCTTAAAACATTCAGAGGAGACTATTGACAATTACAGGTATGAACTAAGAGCAGTTTAAGCTCAGACATACTTTGTCTGTCTCCCTGAAACCCAGTGGTAAGTGCAATGCATACTCACATGCACTACATTCTGCACAGCTGGGAACAGTTTCATTAGAGCAGCAGATTATAATGTAATAAAACATTAAAAACATTAGCAATAATTCTGTTTCCATGTAAGATGGAAGATAAAGATTTCAAGTTGGGCCAAAAGTAGAAGTTAATTTGGCTCGAGATTTATTCTGAAAGAGAAAAAATAATCACCCCAAGACAAGAGCAGCAAAATCTCCCCCAAGCCCAGAGCACAACTAGTGGCACACACAGAGGTTTCTGTCTGACAGATAAAGCAGGTCGTTATCTCAGGCAGGGAGCACCCTCTTGTGGAAGCTGCATACAAGGACAGGATAAATACCACTCCGGACTAAACAGAATAATCCTTTTTCATTCAGAAGAAACCTTCCTGGAGCTTTGTTATGCTTTTCGTCTTTAAAAAGTGCTAGATCAACCTTTCAAATCTCCAGGCAGTGCCATTAACCCAGAAAAGCCAACTGTCAATTCTGCCAAGGAAGTAAAATTGCAGCTTGCCCAAATTTCAGTCAGGCTCAAAGAGGCTCTAGAAGAAAACGATGGTCCTCACTGAGTGCACTGTCCCTGCCAGCTGGGCAACACTCACCTATCGAACACCACACATCAGCAGTGCAACTGTTTTGCCTCTGGAGCTGTACTGGTTTGTGCTGACCTAGTTTGTGTTGGCATCTGCAGGTCTGTTAACTGAGAACCTGAAAATCCATCCAAGGATCCTCTGTAATTGCTGTCCTCACTTCTCGTCTACAACATCCCTTCTTTCCAACTTCTGGCACCACCAACTACTGCAAATGTCAGATCTCTCCCTATCATGACTTTCATCAGCAGCCAAAAAGCATTGGCTTAATTTTAAACGATGGCTGAAAAAGTTTTTGATGCCCATCTCTACATAAACAAACATAAATATCCTTTCTTGACAGAGCAACAAGCAGTAGATCTAAAGAGAAGCCTTTCTGGAAGCCTCTTCCTCTGAATTCCAAAAATCTTCTTGTATCAATATGGTACAATTTCCATAAAGGGACCTTAACCAGGATGGCAGAGCTCCAATCAAAAATTTAGCTCCGTACATCCACATTTCTCTGGGGTAAGGGAAAAAACAGGCTCGCTCACACAACAGAAGTACTGGGAGCACAGTGAGGATACTCACAAAGGCCATATGTGGAGTCAATCTGAATCTGCCATTGCTGGCACCAAGCTGGGATTGACCAGTTCATCCCACTTGGCCTCCCCAATACCCTCCCAAGTGCTCACAGTTTCAGGATAACACAGCTTAAACATGGCTGCAGAGGCCCAACACAAGCCCCACATCACACATGCACTGATAAGCCTACCTGGTACAGGGGGGAACTCAGAAATATAATGTTAAATCCCAATTTTGCACATTTTCAATGGCAATCTTGCACAATGGGTGTATATTAGTGACACAGGTGAACACACAGTGAATGCAGGATGAGTAGAAGATAAGCAAAAATGAAATGGGAGTGTAGATGACAGGAACAAAATACCTACAGAGATAGATGTGAAAGGTCAAGAGGTGGCCCAACAGGATCATGGTCACTAGGCTCAGAAGAATAAAAATCCCAGCTGTCACCAAAATGGCAGGTGCCCGAGTCTCAACAGGAGATGCAGGAAGAAACACAAACCAGCGGTCCATGTGGTTCCTCAAAGCTGTAAAACCAAGAGAGTTGGAGGTAAGTAGATTGTCCAGGTATGAATTATCTCTAAATAAACTTTACAGCTGGAAATCCTGTTAACTAAAAAGTAGCTGCAGACCCGTTGTGGAGGCCTAAGAAATCTGGTGCCTGCAGGGCTTTTAGGAAGAGCAATTAGCTCTGTAAGGAAAAACACTCCATCCAGCTGAGCAGAGATACTCTAACAGAAATATAAAATTGAAGCAGTAAGGAATGGAGCTTCTCCTCAGTGGAAGAGCTCACAGAATTCAAACCCTCCTCAAGATAAGCTGCCTGGTTCCCAGGATGCTCATGTGGGGCACTGCTGTACCATCAAAGTGCTGGTCAGAGCGAAGCACCGTGGGGTCGATGAAGAACTCCACAAAGACGTAGAAAGCGATGAGCAGCAGAAGCCCCAGGCCCAGAATGGCAGACAGGACACTATTCAAAAAGAGCCTGCCAAGAAAGGGAGACGTCTCAGTGGCTTCAATAACATCACACATACAATTCAATATCCCAGCCTTTAATAAAGATAGAGACAGCTATCTCAAATTACTGCCACGCTTTCTTACACTTACGATAGATACTGGTGAACAGCTTTACTTATTATTTGTTACTCTGAGGGACTAAACTGTGACCCTTTAGTGCAACCATGGTTACAAAACAGTCAAGTATATCTAGGACAGACAAAGAGCTCCCTGCACAAAATCTGAAGGCAGTGTAACATGGCACCCAGCAACAACACCACTTTGCTTTTCACAGGGTTTAAGTGCAGGAAAGTAAATTGAGAGGCTTCAGTGACAGTTTCCTTATTCTTATCTCAAACTTGGCATGGATTAGAGGTCCCTATATGCTGCTGTGACTCCTGCCAACTGGCAAGTCTTGTAGGGAAAGCACATGAACTGGATGCAGGTTGTTTCAAATTGGAACACCACCATCATAGTTCCACTCCTACTCCAGCTTTCAGAAGCACTAAGGACACCCAATTAACATCCTGTAAGCTTTTCCTAATACCAAAAAAATAACTCTATGTCCTCTGTTTTTACTTAGAGATGCTCAGCTACAACATTCTAAGTTTAGGAATTTTATCCCTGGTTATTTGAATGTCATGATTATGCTCGTATTTTCCATCTAGTTTTCCCATGACTGATTCTATTCAGCCAGGGGCTAAAAGAAAAGTGGTTCTGTGTGGCTAAGTACAGACTGGACTGAGTTACAGGAGAACCTTGGAAAGAGAAGGAGACACATCATTGATGCAGTGTCGTGCTTCTGTCACAATGCCAAGCTCTTACCAGTAATTCCTCTCACCCACACAGTTGTTGAGCCATTTGCAGTGATGATCAAAGCCACACACACACTTGTTGCAAGTTCCACAGTGCTTTGACTTGGCACTCCTGTCAAAGAAAGGGTGGCATTAGCATGGCAGCACCAGCTCATTACTGTGACTTTTCAGTGACTCAAACACAGGGGGATACAGCAGCAGAGAACCTGGTAAGAGTGAGTAAACCTTCTGCATCAGGAGTACTTTGTCTCCCAAACTTATCTGTCACTGCTGGGCCGCAGCCCCAAACACTACAAAATTCACCTTTCAATGCACTGCATGATTTTTAATTTGGAGATTGTTGAATTCTTATTTGAATCCTTTCAGCAGTATTACAGAGCTTGATCTTAATGCCTGCCCTCCAAGCATTTCCTGCAACTAGCCAGCATCCAGCCAGAGGCAAGCACACACACACACACACATTACACACTGTTAGGTAAAACACCAACACCCAGGGAACATGGCACGCTACAGCCTTCTCCACACAACGTGAGCAGTGAAATAAAACACAGAACCCTGTGCACATTTGGGGGCCCCATCCCAACTACCTGAACCCTGCCACAGGATGAAGCTTAACTTGCACTGTAGCAGCTCAGGAGCTCAATTTCAAATCTTATAATTCTGACATGAAGGACTAACAGTGAAATGCAACAGTGAAGAAGACAGAGCAGTAGAAAGAAAAGATACTTACACATCTACATCACAGACATAGCAGTGATGGTTCTCAATGACATGTGCATGCTGGTTACGGTTGAAGGTGGCCAAAGGCCCCAGATAGTTTTTTTCTCGTACGTTTGCATCTGCAGGATCAATGGAGACTGCAGTAAGATGAACAACTAAATGGTAGATAAAACACACTCCTGGACACTGAAGTACACAGTTAAGGATTTAACACATTTTTTAATCCTTAATACACAAATCCCACACAGATGAGAAATTTATGGCATAGAATTAGAAATTGCCACATAACTGATTGCAGCACATTAATCTGAGCTTTACTGATAGAGATGTTTGCCCCATAATAAATATCCACTAGAAAAAGACGACTAAATCTACAGGAACATTCCTCCTCATTATGTACTACTCTGCCTTGCAGAAGTGTCCTTCCTAGCACAGGGTGTTTTTAAAAGTTACCTTTACTTACCAGAATCTGACCCCAAGTACAGATTGCTGACATAGGTCCAAGTTTCTTAGTCCATACAGACTCCTTGGAAAGGAGCGTGGTTAAGGCTGTGCACATGCCCTTTCCCTGGACCAGACTTCCAAGAAAAAAATGGTCACATCAAGGAAGTAGTATTGGTTACCTTGCTTTCCTTTTCCTTAGAATCCCAAGGAAGAGGAGCACACCTTTAAAGCAGGCTCCTACAAAGGATCCAGGATCCAGGATTTGTCATTGTTTCTATACACTCAGATGTGCACATCATTGATCATACCAAGACCTACAGAAAATAGATCAGTTTACTAAGTTACAAAAGGAGGCCTCTGAGATGTCCAGCTCAGTGTAGCTCTGATGGCTGGTGGGGCAGATGAGGAAGGGATTTGCCTTTGACACAAAAGAGACATTAGAGCTTTATTAACTGGAAACAAAACTTGATGAAATTTTAATCTTTTTGAATTAAGAGTAACTTTAGAGTACATTATTAAGATATTTGGTAGAGAAATTCACAAGGTTTGAACTGTGATAATATCAAGGATTTGAGCAAGCTAAGTAGATGTAAGACCACTGAGCTAATTATATTAATGTCTAAATCATGCAAGTGATTTAGTGACCATAACAATCATAGGCAAAATCATACCAAACATATCAAAGACTTAGAGGCATCTGTGTCAGAGGTATAAATGATGTAAGTGCATACCACATCTCTTTAGAACAAGGTCTGGTCTTGAGGAATTTCCTTCCCTGGACACAAGTGATAGTACAGGTGGTACTGGGAGTGCTGGGATTGCTCCCCAGCTGCTCCAGGCTGAACAAGCCAA
>VYZR01103225.1:0-20675 GCA_013400675.1 Oxylabes madagascariensis
TTTGGTTTTTTTTTTGTCTTTCACATTTTCAGAGCCCTGAGATTTCTAGGTGTGTGTGTCCTTTCCCAGCTTCACTACTTTGTGATTTCATTTAATGCAGCATGGTTCAGGTGCTTTCTTTGGTAAAGCTTTGCCCAGAGAGTGAAAACATCACGGATCACATCAGGGTTTTTTTTGCTGGTGATTTGTTAAGCTGTGAGCAGTGGCCTTGGACCAGGCTGCCTATGGGTTGGATGGGAGAAGAGTATTATCTCAGCTACCATTATTAATTCAGCTTTGTACAGGACAGCTTTCATGTGGCTGTATTAGACAAAAGATTGGTATTCATACAACAATGAATACCCCTCTTACTAGTTCACCAAGAAAAACAACTTCCCTTGTTAGAGGCAAGTAAGCAAATGGATCTTTCAAGGCCCAGCATGTGGATTATATTACATTCTGGAAACTAGCTGATACTTTGCTCTGACAAGTTTGGACTATTGTGTGATTCCCAGGGCACTAGGAGGATTAAAAGATCTTGCCTTCTGCTTTGTTTAACTTGGTTTGATTATTTTTTTCCATGCTAAAACAACTGTGAAAACTAAGGACATTTAATTAAAAAGTTTGCCAACATGAAATACATGTTCTACCATGGGAAAAGGACAACAAAACTAAAATGTTGCCTTTCTTCTTTTGTTTCAGACAGCCATTCCCCAATCTCTTACTAGATAAGCATGGGTTTGTCCTGGGCAAACTGTTTCAGCATTAAGAAACTCCTTGTTGTCAAGTCTGCCAGTTCTGCTCTGAGCTGCAAAGACAGGAATAGGGAGTTAATAGTTGTACCTACACTTCATACTGTTCCTGAGTTAGGGCCTGATTCCCTGGAAAATACCACAAAGGTGGGGAAGATTCTTACTCAGAAGGGGCCTGGAAATAACACACACTGCTGCAATTCATTGGCATAATCTGCTTAGTGGTTCTGTGAGATGATAAAGATGAGCCTTGTGATAGAAGTTGTTCCAAGAAAGCTGCATGACTGAGCTGTGTTTGTGCCAGAATGTAGCAGTGTCTTAGCCTTGGGGTGTCTCTTAAAGCTACTTGCAGAGCTATAAAATTAATGTAGCAGGCATTACCCTGGAGTGGGTGGGGAATGTTTTCAAGGAACAGGATCTACTGGCTGGGTTCTAACAGCCATGCTCAGCAAAACATGGGGGAAGCAGCACAGCCATGCTTCTGCCGTGACAGCTTGACACCTATGATTATTGAAATAACCATGCAGAGCCTCGAAATCCAACATTTGACTTTGATCTAGCCTAGACAATGCCCTACAATCCATGTGCCTGGAAACACACATTTTGTGCTTAGGCATTTTTAAATGCCAAGTCACAGAATCAAGGAATAATAGAGATGTCTGTATGTCATATGATTAAACCTTCTGATCAAAGCAAGGCAAACTGCAAAGTTAGATCAAATAGCTCAACTCAAAAATCAGCTGAGTTTTAAAATAAGAACAGAGCCATGACAGCCCCATTGGATAGCCTGTCCCACTGCTTAAGCACTCTCATTATTATCACTCTGTTATAATAATGAGGAGCACCCTCACAGTTGGCCACTCAGATTCATAATTTGGTTTTGTGTGTTCTCAGGTGAATGTCGCTCACAGAGTAGGTGAGCTCACTCTAAAAAAAAAAAAAAAAAAAAAGTAAGAAAAATAGAAATTTAGATACAACAAGAAAATAATTGTAATTTGGAACTGTTTAATTTTTAACTTGGTGAAAATTCAACCTTGTGCTAAGTTCTGTGCTGAAGCATGTTTAAAGGAGTTCTATTCCAAAGAGTTTCCCATCTAATGAGACCCTGGCAGACCTAGGCTCTTTTTATGCTTGGCAATTAGTTCCATCACATGCTGGGATTTGCAAAGGAGGTAAGAATTCTCCTTAGCTCTCCCCAGTTTCTAAAGGGTTGCTTTTAATTACATGGCCATCCTTTTTCCCAGAAGAAATGGGGACAAAGGACCCACCTTTATTTTTTGTTCCCACCACTAGTTCAAGTCTTAGGAGTTATTTTCTCAAAAGAAGGAATGTATGTCTGTCTTAGCTACACACTTAAGTCCTTGGACAGATGGAAAAATTTTAAATTCTTCTGCTGTCTTATCAGGAGACTGCCTGCAAATTAACAAACCTCACAGAGTAACCGTAGCTTTTCATTAACACTATATTTTCTATGTTAAAGCATACCAACACAACCAGCCAATTCCATAGAGCACTGAAAAACTGTCAGGTAAATTGGACTAATAACTAAAAAGGGAATATTTTGGTTTTATTCAGCAGTCACTCATAGTATCAGCCCTAGTTTACCTGACTTTATGCTGGTGACTAAACATACTTCATAATTTAGTAACTCCAGTATTGATCTAGACAGCTTTCAAAAAAACCCACCCTGCCTAATTATGTTAACTGGTAAGCCTTGAGGGGTCTTGCGGGTATCTAACATGCAATTTAATACTACCTAATTAAGAATTTTCCTGATGTTGTGATAGTCTCTTGAGTAAACACTATTTGCATGTCTCCATTCTTATCCAGGAACGTCTTGTATTTTACTGCTTAGCAGTTTTTCCATTGTGTCTGTGGTACAATTTGGGAGAAGGGGTAGCATGAGGGGTGGTGAAGCATTTTGTAAACTTTCATGAACAATTAAAAAAATTAATTAATAGGAATCTGTCTAAGCGGTGTTGGAAGTTAGAGCAAAGCCTAGTGAGTGCTCAGCAGCTGTGATGGGGCAGTGCAGTGAAGGAAGAGCAGGAAGTCAGTAATTTGCATTGTGGTGTCCCGGCAGAGCAGTGTGAGCCCCAGCAGCTGGGCCACCCCTGTGCTTTCCTGACTGTGCTTCACAGCCTCACTCCCCTCTCCAGCAACCAGGTTTGTTTTAAGTTAGAGCTTGGAGAGATGTTTTAAATCAAGGAATCTAGCAGGGTGTCAGTAGATCTTAATTTCTTTTTTGTGTCTTAATGCTCCTGCATACAGTTTTCCTGTGTCCACTGAGTAACTCGGGCTTTTGCTATGTACTCACTTCCCAATTTTCTTTTTTTTCTTTAGGGGGAGTATGCTTCAGAGGGGTTTTGGTAATGTTGCTTTTTTTAATACCAAGGCCAGCAGAAATGCCAATTTGAAGCCTTTCTCACATTTAGGAAAGAATGAAAGCATGCCTGTATTCCGTGGATCCTCTGATATGTCCAGACTTCAGCCTTTTAGTGAGGCTGTTAATAGAGCCTTTCTTCCATATTCTTGTTTTCACAAATGTTTAGAGCGCAAATATGAGTGATCTCCCTTTGCTGGAGTCACCAGCAGGCTATAGATTTAGAAAAAGCCTGAAGTGATATATTTTTGTTCCTATTCTGAATAAACATGTAGGGTATGTTTCCTTGGTTACAAAAATGGCAAGTGGTGGTGAAGAGCATCCTTGTATCCCTTATTACAGTACGATCTTCTTGGATTTGTCCCATTAAGCACAAGGACCAGGACCATTAAGGAGACGTGCAAAGTACAGAATTTGTGACAGCATTATCTTACTGCTGTTCAGGGCACTGTTAGCATTTGGACCTGGTGGCATCACTGGGAGTGAAAAGAGCTGTGTGCTCTGGCAGGATCAGGTTCACAGAGTCCTGGAGGAAGCCTTCAGGTCTGCTAATACTGCAGTGAGGTTGGACCACTGCTCTGAACAGACTGGAAGGATTTGCTGAGGACTGGAGTGAAATTCTGGGAGCTGCAGGCATGGCTATCCATGGGCTTTTTTTTGGTGGGATGCCAGACTGGTCATGTATGAACTGTGTTAGCACAGCATGAATTTGCCTGGCTTTCTGTGCAAACTCTTCTGGAGTTCCAAAATTAATAACCCATTTAGAAAAGGCTAAGTGGTCCCTGAATCAGCTGTCAACAGAGATGACAAGAATGAATGATTACAGTGTAGCACCACAGGAAATACTCAGCAACAGATGTGGAGAAAAATAGCTTTGTCTTCACTGTCCCAATTGCCTCACCATCTTTCTGCACTAGTTCATGGGTCCAGGCCACTCTTCCACCCATCCCTTGGGGACAAGATGGTGCTGTTTCACGTTGATCCTCCCAGAGTTCTCCCAACATGCTGACCTGTCTTCCTGTTCTGTTTTTTTCATAGGCTATCATTCTGGTACATTGGCTGCTCACAGTGTGGTGAGTGATTAGTGTCTGACCTGGGGGAGAAGAGGGTATTCCTTCAAACTAGGAATGGGATGTTCCCTGGGAATCAGCACTCCCTGTTTGTGCCTGTGCGCAAGAAGATCCTAAATCTAACAGTGAGGTGTTTGTAAGGGAACAGGGACGAAACCAAACTGTTGCAGGCTTATTGTGAATGTGAGATGGGGGTTTTTTTGTCTCATTTGACAGGGGATGCATGAATTACATGTTGCCACTCTCCTACGCCTTGGGGAATTTCAGTGTCCTTGCAGTGGGGATCTGGGCCATTGTGCAGCGAGATTCCCTGGATGCCATAACGATGGTGAGTGTAAAAGTATTGGTCTCCCCCAGGATGCTCAGGAAGAGGGTGGAGGGCAGAGTCTTTGAACTAGGGATGATTTTCAGCTGTTTCCAATACAGCAGTTCCCTGATTGGGTGGGTTTATTTTCTTTTCAAGAGAGCATATAAATCTATGAGCCCTGTAAACCATGGTGAGAAGCATTCATGTCAATTATTTTTCTTCTCAGAGATGAACATACTTGATTCTTCCTTTTTTTTTACCTGCTGTTGTGACTAATAATACCAGATGAGGACTCAAAGCACTTACTATGCTTGAGTTGGAGGGGCTTTATAAAACCCTTTTCTGAACATTGAATAGATTGGCAAATCAAAATAAGCAATTCTAGAATGTGTGATGAGAAGATAATCTGATAGGAAAAGGCTCAAAATACAAGATCATTCATCTAAGAGTATCTGTCTGCCTGGTGCAGTACCACGAGGGCTGTGTGATACTGGGGTGAAGGATGATTGTGCAACACAGATCTCGCAGGAAACAGAAGCTGTTACTGTCAGTGGTTAAACCCTTGTTCTGTTCATGTCCCATTCTCTGTCCTTGTGTTTCCAGTTCTTGACTGGGCTGCTGCTCACAGTCCTCACAGACATCATTCACATCTCTATCTTCTACCCTTCACACGAGTTCCTCAGTGATGCGAAGCGTTTCAGCCTAGGCATGGCCATCTTCAGCCTCCTCCTCAAACCTGTGTCCTGCTATCTGGTGTACCGAATGTATCGGGAGCGTGGAGGAGAGTACGCCTTTAACATAGGTAGGATGGTTTTTCTGCTTCCGTGTCAGAGTGGGCCACCTCCTCAGGACTGCCTTGCACTTTGGACTCTTCAGCCTCAGCTCTGTGCAACTGGGTTCTGCCCTCCTTTCCAGGCAGACAGGGTGCTTGCTCTGTCTTGCTTGTGTTTGTTCTCCCATTTTGTCGTTTTGGTGTGTCTCTGGCCTTAAATTTATATTCTTTCTCTCTCCCCTTGCAGACCTGAAGTTTTTGACAGCCATTTTGCCCACAATGGTATTGAGAGTCTTTTCTTCTCTTCCTACTCCTGCATTTGTGTGTGTTTGTTGGAAACTTTTGGGTGTCCTTTCTTTGTCAACCATTTTTTTTCCTTCTCGGGGAGAGTAGAGGCAGTATTTTTTCTGGCTGGATTATGAACAAGAGGGAAATAAAGCTGGATTTCTAACTCCATGCTTTCTCTGGGTCTCACATGTCCTATTTACCTTGATTCTTTGATCTTTGTTCCTCACATGGAAAATGGGACTAATGTTTACCTGATGGGAGTTAGCTTGAAGACAGTTTTTGCCCTGGTTGTATTTGATAATGATAATGTAGAAAATTTGCCACAGAGGATGGGCTGTGGCTAAATATTCTGGGTGTTGGTGAGCTTTGCCAAGCATTCGTGGTACTAGTTCATGCCTGGGCTGCTGCCAGGGATTGATTGTTTGCCAGGGATTGTTGTTTGAATTCATGCTGGCAAAACCTGCAGCCTGTCACAGTTCTGTTTGTCATCCTAAGAAGGCTGTGCAGGACAAAAGATGGTGTACCTGCATTACAGTGTCTGAAAGCTATCTCTTATCCTGCTTTGGTGGTAGCAAATATCACACTCCTATGAAAAGAGGTGTAAACCTGCAGAGGAGGAGAAGCCATGAAAGGAAACCATGGCTTAGGGCACTGTGTGCTATTTGCACCTCTCTGGTAGTGGAGTGTGGATGTCATCTCTTCCAGCTACTTGTGCAAATCCAGATGGATAGGTCTTACCTAGTTCAGGAGGCATGTAAGTCACATGCAGTTCCTTTTTTGTGTCAGTTTTTTATTAGCTGCTCACTTGCTTGTCATTGGGATTCAACATGTGTAGCCCATAGAAAGTGTAGGTGTCAATTCAGGGGTTCATCTCTTTGCTTGGAATTCAGCAGCACGTCTTTTCAACCACACTATCCCAAACCAAGAATCTGCTCTCAGGCACAGGTGGGAATTCAGACACTTCGTATTTTCATATCCTCTCCTGAACGTTCAGTCTTTCTTACAAGTACTGTGTGTTGTTTTGTGCTGAATGTGCTTGACAAATTTCCTCTCATTTTCCTGCTATCAGGCATTTTCTTTTGAACCCAGCAGTGTTAAAATTTTCCTGGCCTTTTCTGTCTTATTTTCCTTCTACATGAAGTTCCTCTTTGTTGCTTGGGAGCATCCTTGCTGCTTAGAACAAATCTCTCATAGTCTGTGATTCATTCAGGTTGCTTTCCCCCCATGGCAAATGCCTGGCCCATAGATAAAGAGCTGTCCATGCACATTCTCTGCCTCTTTCCCTGCTCATCCCCTGGACAGTAACATGATTTTGCACAGACAAATTGTTCATAGTGCAGTTTGGATTCAAATTTTGTGCTGCACTTGAGGCATAGCTGCATTGTTGGCAAGAATGGTTCACGGATGTATCATGAATTAAATCCATGCTGTCAGCTAGCCACAGTTCCTGCAGCTTCTGATTCTGTTCATTTTTCTGTGAGCTTTCATACACTTTACCTTGCTGAAATACACTGTTACAGGAACCTGTTGTGCTGCCATGGGGTATTGTGGGTCTTGCTTTCCACACAGCCATGTGGCTACTAAGAGACTGGTTCTCAAGGGAAAAATAGACATGTTGGAAGGATGACTTTTGTTATGTTTAGTGAGGATCACAGACCACAGGTGCTGGGAGCTGGTAAAATGTGTGCTCCTGAGCTGTCGGTTTCTTCTAGAGCATGCAGTTCTTGTGCTTTTGCCTTTGTACCAAGCTTGTTTTGTTCCGTCTCCGTTCAGGTGTCAGCAGCGCAGGCCAGGACCGCAGCACCTACGAGCCCATTGATCAGTCGGACGCGCCTCCGCAGTGGCCTGCCCCCAGCAAGGCAGCCCAGCCGCCGTACTGAGGCACTGCAGCCCAGCACAGACACTGCCCTCCTTCCGTACTGAGGCACTGCAGCCCAGCACAGACACTGCCCTCCTTCTGTACTGAGGCACTGCAGCCCAGCACAGACACTGCCCTCCTTCCCCTGCCTTCCACTCCTCCCATGGAGCAGCACCTGCTACGGGGCAAACGGGAGAAGACCTGATATTTCTTTTGCCTACCTAAGGGTTAGGCAGATGGGTTCTGCAGTAAGTCCAGAAGATCTTGGAGGTGTCGTGTTAAGCGCTGTGACTCACTGTAATCCCAGTACTCTCCTTTCCTCCCTCTCCCTGAATCCCTCCTCTGTACATGTGTCTGGATGCACCTTCTGCAGCCTTCCACTCTTTCATTGTGCTTCCTCTTCGTTACAAGAGAACTACTCAAAGTACTCCTGGACAAGCAATTTAAAAGGCTTATGGACTGCCCTAAAACCATACGGTGTAGTCTGATTTTATGCAGATATATTTCCAGGAGACATCTGGGAGTTCCCAAGAGCTGTTTTTTGATGGCATTATTTAACTTCTTGTGCTCCCAGTATCTGGTATTGGGTTTTATTAACTGATGCTTTTATGCAAGTTGAATGTCCTTCAGGATACTTAAAATGACTGTTGAATGTAAATTATAGATCCTTTGTGCCTTGAAATATCCTTTTGCCTTTAGTTGCTTGTCTTAACAGAACTTGAAATGTTACATTTTTCTAAGAAAACTATAAAATGAACACAGTTTTTCTGTGTTAGAAAAAGTTACACTGGTCACTTACGTCTCATTTGAAAATGTAGCTTTTCCTGAGGGCTTGGGACTGTAGCCAGGCAGTCTGGGAGGGTCATTATGGGGGAAGGTCTACAGGGCTCTGATGGCTTTTAGTCTAAGCTTTACTCTGAGAAGTAGAAGATACTGTTTATAATTGTGTGGGTGAGAAGATGGGCTAGTAAAATGGGGAGTGAGGAAAGGTGGACTTACTTACACTGTAGATGTGAGTTCCATTGGGTGTGACAAACTATAGAATCTGTTGTTATGCATGATAAATCCATCCTGCCGTGGCTTTCAGGTAAGATTCTAAAAAAAGAAAACCAAACAAACAAAACCTCAGAAGTAAACAAACAAATTTCAACAGGATTCATTTACAGAAGAAAATGCATATGTTAACTTTGGCAGAATTCTAGTGCTAGGAAGTTAGGTATTTTCCTGAAGCAAGTTCATTTTCAAAGTTTATATCTGTTATTCTACAACTGCATTTCTCTTGACAAGACCTGCTGCTGTGTTGATNGGGGGTTTGGGTGCTGGCGCAGTCAATTATATCTAAGGGAGGCCTTTACAGATGTTGTACATTGGAACTACCCATCTAGCTGATCTGCCATACGTTTTTCTGTGGAAAAGTTGGTACATTTGGGAGCTCTGGGAAGCAGAGCAAGGCATGAGTAACACTCATCTTACAGTGCCTCAAGGATACCTGTTTTGGGCAGTAAATCAGAGGTGATGCTAAAAACAGACACCTCTCCTGGCTGAGGAGGAAGAGAGTGTTTGTATCTGGTTCAGGAGGGCGTGAGGGGACTCACGGAGCTGCTGTGCCAGAGCACGGCCTCGCTGGCTTCACCGTGGGGCTCTTGTGGGCTCTCAGCGAGATCTCCTCACCCAGAGAGGTGCGATGCTCCATTCGGCTGTTTTCGCTTTGTTTTTAAAAATCCTCGGGCCCTGCTGTGGCCGGGGGTTTGGTGGTGAGCGGGCAGCTCCCCAGGATCACTTTCAGCCCGCCCAGGGCAGGTGCCTCCCTCAGCTCGGGGTCCGGGGGAAGAGGAAGACGTGGCGCCCGTTCTGAGGCGCTGCCCGGGACAAGCACGGCTCCCGCCCGCGATGAGCCCCCCTCTCCCTGGCTTTAATTAGCCAAGGCCCAGAGCGGCTTTCCCCGGCCATCTGCAGCCCCGGTCACCGACCTAATCGCGGGGATAAGCCGCTTACGGAGCCGCAGCTGGAGCGGGCGCTGAGGGGCCGAGGGCGGCCGTCGCCGCGGAGGAAGGGCCGGCTCCGAGCCTGTGCTCGGTCCCCGGGGCCCGGCGGGGCAGCCGCTGCCTGCAGCGGGTAAGTGGAGCCGTCGGGGCTGCCGAGAGCAGCCCGGGCCCTGGGCGAGGGGGTTCTGGCTCCCACTGCAGCAGGCTGGGACCCTGGTGTCAGCCCTGGGGAGGGAGGATCCCCGTGCGCGCCTGTTGACCTCACGGGCGGCGTGCGATGGAGCCGTGGTTTGGTGGGTTTGTAACGCTGGGCAGTGGTTGGGAAAAACCTGCTTTCTGAGGCAGCTGAAGTGATCTCAGAGTAATCTCTGGCCTCTACTTGGAATATGAAATGTATCAGGCTTGGTCTCTGCAGGGATGGGGAGATAAACACTGTGTGTGCAGCGCAAATGTGTTTATTATGGGTCAGGCGTTGTTACCGTATTGCAGAAATGGCATTTGCTTGAAAGAGCTTGATTTACTTCTCATGAACCGTGCTATTTATTTCCTTTTGCTTCTAACAACAGAAACAACTTAATTTTTATCATCTTAAAAAGAAATTATCGTCTTAATTTTTATTTGCTTAATTGAACGTGTTTCAGGTTTTAAGGCATTAGTGGGTTGCTGCAAAGTGTGTATATAGTAAGCATGCATTAAATGTTATAGTTGGAATCATAAAAACTAATACAAAATCCATTGGTCATGGATTTTGCAGTTCATAAAATGTGCGGTTTGCCTTGAGTATCTCTTTTGGCCTCAGAAGAAGTTTTAAAAAATACTTTCATAAAATCTTGTTGTGAGTGAAATTAACTGTACTGCTTAAAAGTTGTTACGTTAAAGTCCTGAATAGCAATTTCAGAAGGTGAACAAACATGGTTTTGATAGGATGCTATTTCTTCCAGATCTCAATGAGACTGAAATTAGGAATGAGTGAGGGGAAGGACACCACCTGAAATAACCATGGTGATGTGTTGAGAACCTGGTACCTAGCACAGAGAATTGAAATGGAGAGCTAAAAAAAATCACAAGAAAATAGATTATTATCAAGAAAATAGACATGGTCCAAACCAATGAGCATAAGGTAGTCCAGAGCCAGGTTTTGGGTGCTCACAGAGCGAAACGCTGAAAAACATGGTGGGTTTATGTCCTTTTGCCATTTAAATCCTTTGTAACACCCTTTTGTGATATGTTGCTTGTTGATTGGATATTTCTGGGATGCAAGGAGTGCTTCCATGGAACACCAGTCCACTGCATTTTGTGGTTATACGTCATGCAGTGATAGGCACCCTAAGGAAGGCAGCTGTGCTTTGTCTGTTCACTCTGTAGTTGCCAACTTCAACTTGTCTGGAAAAAATAATGGGATCTTTCCGTTCATGGCACCCTCGGTGATATATGAAAGGCAGAAACAGCAGTTCCCAGGGATAATTGCAACACTGCCTGTCTCCTGCTGCTTTAGGAACTGTGTTTGCTCCCCAGATTGTGATGATTACTGAAGGAGTTTGCATGTGAGAGGGAAAAATGAGCTGTTACAAACAGGGACAACTGAGCCTCAAATGCTCTCTTAGAAGAGAATGGAATAAACACAGCTTGGAAACAGTGCAATTTGACAGGAGGCTTTCTGGGATTAGAATGTGTTTGGAAAAGACAATGGGCATTGATTTCGTTGCTGTCTCTTCTCAGATTGACTAGGGGGTTTTAAGATGATAGAGATGTGTGTGTCTTTATACAATACCATTTTCATTTTTTAAAAGAGAGGTGGGAAAGAATGGTGGTTAGAATGACAGTGATTGACAACTCACTTTTAAAATCTGAGGGAATGGAAGCACAGTCCTCTCAAATTGCACTTACCTATTAGCAGCAATTTAAGAATCCATTTTCAGCATGGGTGTTATATGTATAAGCATCAGACTTAGTGGCTAGACTGCAAAGTAGGACTCTCAGCTCTGCTGTAAGCATTCCAGATTAGGGGACAGTGTGGCTTTTATGGATATGTAAACAAGGTTCCATCCTTTAGTGCGGACAAGAAGAAATAAGTCCGTCTAGCCTTGAACCTTCGTAGGGCTGTAGCATAATATGTGAACAAATTTTCACTTGTAAAGAAGTTAAAGAGAACTTTAAGTCAGGGCCCTACCTTTCCTGCAAGCCTTGGAGAAAAATATGAGTGTGGAGATGTGAGTTGGATTTCCCATCAGTGATGAGGGGTAAGCATTGTATGCCAGCTGAAACCACGTTGCTCTGACTCTGTGAAAACATTTTTGTTAGACCTGTTGTTGGTCAGTGTCATGTAGATCTGGTGAAATCTAAAGCATCCAGTAAAAGCTGCTACACGCTTTGCCATGGCAGCGGGTTAATTCAGCCTTGCTAGCAACAAATTCTTTCTGAGGCTGCAGGTGTATAATGCTGGAAGTCTTTGTTTTCCAGGTTTTTTGTTGAGAACTGAATCTGTCCTTTTCAGTCATTCCTGCTCTGCCAGATATGATTGTCTTCTGAAAAACAGGAAGAGAGCAGTGTCCATAACACTTTCAGGACTGAGGCTGGTGGATCAAAGACAAGAAATTCACAAGGAAAGTACCCAAAGGCTTTGGCAAACTAGGCAAGATGAGATAGGAAATACGTACAGTCCTTAGTTTATATTTCTTCTTCTTTTTCTTCAGAGCAAAGAAACATTCAGAAGAACGTGAATTTCAATCTGTATTTGGGCGCTAGAAGTCGAGTAGACATTTCTCATCCCTGGCCTGAGGCTGCAGCATTTGGTGCAAGCCTAGAGACAGCAGCACAGGGCTAGCTGTGTACCACACCTCTGTCAGATGGGAAGAGATCCCAGTCTGAGACAGACTAATCTCTCCTGCCCTTCTCAGCCATTCCCGGACACTGCCAGCCAGTTCTCCAGTTCCTGCTCGCTGCAGCAAAATGATCTGTGCTCTAGGCTGCAGCAGCACAGCTCTAAGTGTATGGTTCATAGAGTGCCCATCTTTCTTCATCAGTGCTCCCTGCTGTGGATCTCCCCTGGAGGCACTTGCACCTTGAGGCTTGGAGGAGTGAGAGTATTGGCTTTCCTCAATAACTCCATCAGGAAGCAAAGGCAGCTAGTAGCTGTCCATACCCACTGCTCACCATCACTATTCAGAAAGAAGGAACAAGAACTGTGAGTAGCCAGTGGAAAACCAACAGCATCAGCCTTCTGCTGCTTCTTGTAAGGATCTGGTGAACCCTTTACTGTCAATGCATGTTTGTCATCTCATGCTGCAGATTCCCCTCTTACGCATGAATTCGTGGTGGGTCCTTCTTTAAGGAGCTCAAGTGAAAGTGTGAACTCTTGTCACAGTTCAGCCCTGACCCTGGGATATCTTGATCCATCTAATTTGAAGTCCTTTCAGTCTCTTTGGCAATCCTCAGAGATTTTTGCTAGCTTGTACTGTTCAGTCCAGAGGCTTAAGCAAGAAAGTGCTTTGATGGGGGTACGGGGTTCCCTCCCTCTGGAGCCCAAGTCTTCTCCAGTCATTGGCCATTCATGCTTTGCTCCTGATTTAGGTCCCAGTATCCTAACCGTGGGAGAACAGCTAGCTACTGTAAAAACCAGTGCTGCTCAGGCAAGATTGAAATGGGGTGTCCCATTTGCTAAAGACTGGAGCCTTGGTGCAGTGACAAGGCTCAGTCCTGCTGAGTCTCTCTCTGTCTCTCACAGATACATTGGCTCAAACACATGGAGAACCAAAATTTCAGGTAGCATCCAACCACAAACCCTTGCTTCTGGAGTGTGCTCTGGCAGGCCAGTGGATACAGAAGCAGATTCCTCCTTCAATTGCTCCCCTTTCTTCAGATGCCAGACCTTGGTAAAGCCATCTCTGGAAACTGGTAGTCTTTATGTTTACAGAAAAAGTCATTCTCCTGAAAAGGTTGTTAAAGGAGAGCAGACATCTAATGGGGCATCTCCGTGTGTTGAGTCTTGGAAGAAAGGCCTTTCAGCCAGCCTGGATGTAGAGGGTCTGCAGGTGTTACTGGAGACAGATTTGTGGGGGGCTCAGATGAATGTTGGTGTAGCCATGTGTGGGACTCCTACAGAAGTGTGTGTGAGCATCGCTTCTCATGCTGGAGATAAAGAGTTTAGACCAGGCCAGCAGCTTAGTGTTAAATCTGTGGAAGTCAACAACTCTCATGATAAGTGCAGCAAAGAGTCAGAAGAGGTGTGTGACTCCAGATCACAAGCAGCCAGAGGAACAGCTGCAGTGGGCAGCAGCCAGGCCAATCCTTTGGGTACACCAGCTGAAGAAGGCTTTAATGAACATTCTAATGTAGATTGTATGAACGTGAGCAGAGAAAGGAGAAACAAATACTCTTACCAAAGCAGCCGAAGGAATTTGGAAGCTAATGGCAATCTTGAGGAGACTGAAGAATGTTCTGTAGAAAGGAATGCCAAAGAACAACGGTGCTGTGAAGAAGGAAGCCAGACACAGAAAACTGTGCCCAGAGAGGTGAGGGTATGCTCACTGTGAAGCATCTCTGTCCACAGGTATTACTTGTGCTTGTTTCTGCCGCTTGCTAGAGGTGCAGAGTTGAGGTACAAGTGATGGGGATGCTTGTCCTATAGTTTTTTCTTGTCACTGAATGGCCAGAATCTCGTCTCTTACAGTCCCTCTTCAGCTCAATGTAAGCATCTTTCCATCTCACATGCTTCTTCCTAAAGAGCAGCTTGTCATCTTGGTTGTTTTGGGAATGTAAACACCTGTTTATATTCTCTGATCTGCATGCCAAGGGAAAGCATTAAACTGGTTTTTACTCTGCGCATTGTTGCAGGGCACTGAGATTTCAGGCTTTTTGTGCCTTTTCATGTCTGAAGTATGTAAGAATATTCACAGAGCAATGGTGTGGGAGCAGGCATCCCACATAATACATGACCTTGAGGCAGTCCTGCTCTGGTCTCCATCCAAAATTATGTGTGCCACAAAGACAAATTCTTCAACAGAGTGGAGCAGTGTGAATAGCTGTGAATTACTGTCTCTTGTCTGTTTGCAGATCTCGGAGAACAGCTTCTGGTCATTGAAGCTGAATGAGCAAAGGTAAAAAGACTCTGTGTTTGAGTGTGCTGGTAGTTAACAGAGGAGCACTTCTGGAAAGTGGCTAAGGAGCCATGTCCCTAGGAACATTTGGGTTTAGGACTTAGCCTACATTAATCTGCTGTGGTTTGGTTGGCTGAGGGGCTGCATCCACTTCTTTTCAAAGGGTTGTCATTTAGAATGGGGTATGATCTAAAAATAATTTCTGTATCTTTTCAATGCTATCTTCTAAATTCACCCTTGGTTGTTGCTAGCAATGAAGAAGTGTTGGTCCCATCAGTGCTACTCTTCAGTGTGGCAAATTCCAGTGTGCTCACTGCACAATTAGAGAAGATCAAGAGCTAGGGTTATCCATGAGGTGGAATTCAAATTGTGGATAAGACGTGAATGAGGTTGCTACCAGTTTAGCAACAGTGATTCCTAATTTGGTGTGAGATTGCATGTTTTCCTTTCTTTAGAGAGAATGATTTGAAATAACCTTGTTACAACTTGATAGCTGAACTCTGATTGCCACCTCCTGGCTGGTTTAACTTTCCTTTCTGTTAACAGGAACTCAGCTCTGTTTTTTGTTTTTAAGTTTCTGGCACTTGTGTGACAAACAAATCCTGACAAGGTGTTTCCAAGCCTGGAGGGGACGTTTCCTTTGGAAGAGGGCAGCCAAGCATCTTTACAGACACCAGCTGCTTCAGGAGGGCTTTGGTGCTCTGCAGTGGGCTGAGTACCAAAGGAGGACACAATTGGAGGTGGCCCAGCAGAGACATGCTGCAACTCTGCTAGCTGCCAGCTTTCAGAGGGTGAGCACTGGCTGGGGACAGTGGTGCCATGACCTTTCTGCTGGGCAGTCAGAGAAGGCACAAATCCTGTTTGGATAGGGAGGAGGAAGGGGTACCCTGTGTGAAATTCAGTGGTGTAGACCTTGGTACCAATACTCTGTCTGCAGTTTGTTTAATCATATGGTTTCTCCTTCAGTGGAAGGAAGCTGTGGCAAAACAGAGAAAGAAGGAAGCTCTGCAGCCTGAGCCTTACTCCTATACCCACAGTTCATCAGCAGGGATTTTTGGATTTGGAAAATTAGCAACTATGACAACCTCAGCTCAGCATCAGCTTGCAACAGGATACTCAAAGGAAGCAGAGCTGGCTTGTAGGTAAGCAGAGAGTATTCTCTTTCTGTTATCTTGGACAAAGGGAGGCTTTTTCCCTCAGGGAAATTTTTTTCTCAAATGATGGCAGACTTGTTTCCATGTCCTTGAATGTATTATTGTGGATAAACATTGCAAGAATTAGTAGTTTGGTGTTAAAAACTAAACAATCCTATTTCAGAGCTTCTGTGCACCAGTGTTTGCAGACTGATTTGAGTGTCTGACAGAAATACTCCTGTACCAATTCTTGGCTTCAGCTATCACCTGCATATGTGATACAGGTGTAAATGAGGTTGGAGTGAGGCAATACTACAGTCTCTAGCAGTAGTTTCAGAGGTGTCAAAAGAAATGCCTTTTGTTGAGGCTTCTAATTCTGAAGGCAGAAGAACAAGTTGAGACAAAAAGAGAGAGGAAAGCCCTGGGTTCTGTTCTGTGAGTGCCTCTCTGGTCAGCTGGGTGTTAAGGCATGCTTGTGTCTCTTTCAGGATGGAGGGAGAGCTGTGGACACAGCTTCGCCATGGGCAGAGAGGAAATGAGTTCTGCTGGAGAGCTGAAGCAATCAGAGATGTGAGACGGCTGGCTGGTAAGCACACATTCCATAGCCTTGGAACAGCTTGGAGGTATTCACTGTTTCACCAGTTTTCGTGGTTTGTGTCTAGTTGTTGCTTTGAGCTCCTTCAGAATGTGATCCTGCAACTAGCTGGGCCAGTATCTGTGATGGTGGAGATGGCCACTCACCATGTCATACAAGTTTTGCCTCAGTCATTACATGAATTCAGTTGCAGCATGTGTTGCTCCAGCAATGTGAGCTGCCTTCCTTAAGTGTCCTTCCTCTGGCAGCTTAGAGTTAAGCCAGGGAATGTTTGCTGTGTTGACACTAAGTTGTTTGAAGTTCTTCTGTTATTTTTCTTCCTGTCAATCTCTTCCTGCCCTGCGACGCAGCAGCTTTCAGACTATGGCGCCGGCAGAAGGAGCTGCTGAGCAAAGAGGAAGCTAGGCTTTTGGAAGCCCGTGCTCTGCTGGAAAAGAAGAAGCTACAAAACATTTTCTGGATGTGGCATTCTCAAAGCTTGGAAATGAAACAGATCCTAACACTGACTACTCAAATCCAAAGAAACTTGGTCGCCCGGTGAGTTGATGAGATCGTGTTTTCCTGTGAAAAATCTGTTTGCTGTGGAAGTCCAAGGAATAACAGAGCCAACCCAGACAGTAGTAGTTGTTCCATCTTGAAGTCATCTATGCTTTTATTTTAGGAGTTAATAAAGATGAAAGTAGGTTTAGAAACATGAAAAGGAACTGCTGCGGCCAGAGATGTTACAACTTGTTTTCTGTGCACTGCCAAAACTTTTTTGTCCTGACTTTTGATGTCCTGAAAGACCAAACCCAAGAACAGCCACTGTGCTTCTGTGCTCTAAGCATGACAGTGGCTTTTTACTGAAATAAAAAAATAGAAGCTCAGGGAACAGCTTCTGTGTGTCTGTCCTGAACTAAACCCAGTCTCAGGAAGACACATAAGCTTGTGTAAGTGTTTTTCAACATTTTCCTTTGGTATTCTCAGGTGCTTCAGTACGTGGAAGGAGGCTGTTGGGCAGAAGGCACTTGACAGGTGCAGCCTGGCCCATCTCAGAGCAGTATCACTGAGGAAGCACTTCCAGCAGTGGGTTGAGATGCTGCAGGTCAGAGGAGTTGATAAGCAGGCAGTAGTGAACCTCTTCCTCCTGCGATGGAGGCAGCATTATGGTGAGCAGTTTGGGGTCTGTGCAGAATCTAAGTTTTAGAGGTGCTTAGGCTCCTTCTTCCTCTTCTTATACACTGAAAACAGCCTGAAGACAGAGGGGCTCAGATGATACAGGATATGAACAAACCAGAGTGGGCCGAGGATTGGTTCTGAGTGTGTCAGTGAAGCTATGGGGAGGTTTGTCACTCTGCTTCATAAACCAAACATAAACTCCTGAACCTTGCTGAAAAGAAGCAATTTGAGGGTTGGGCTGGGCTGAGTTGGAATGCCTTGAGACAAACATTCTCTTGTTCCTTTGTGTAACTGGTTAAGGAGCAGTTACAAATAGCTCAGTAGCTGACATGACTGTGACAAAGAGGCACGAAGGTCAGGCATCATGGACTGGAGAGAGGCAGTTTCTGGAGAAAACTATCTACTCTTTTGATGACTTCTGCCAAAAACTGAAGCTGCAGAGAGTGTATCTGCTATGGAAAACAAGGCTGTGTGAGCATCACAAAGCTGAGTGAGTGCAGAAGAGCCAGTCCCTGGAGCCCTGCCCCCATTAGTAGTGTCCACTTCACCTTCTGAACCTTTTGCAAGAGCCCCTTTTACCTTCTCTATTGTCCATCATGTTTGTGCTAGTCACCCCCTCCGGTGTTCTTCTGTCAGTGTATTGTCTCAGTATCTTCTGTCTCAGTTCTTTCTCTCAGACTTTGGAGCAGTGTAAACTCAGAAAGACTCTAAAATTATGGCACCAAAAGTATCTCACACTGAGGACAATTGAACAAAGTTCTGAGCACTTGCATAGAGCTGTCTGTGAGGAACCTCTTGCCATGCTGTTTTCTGAGGACCTCTCAACATCATCTGGCTTTGCCAGCAGTGCACCAGCTACTCTGACCTCTCAAAGCTCATTGGAAAAGGTGAGAAAGTCTTGGTACACCCATACTGCTCTGAGGTATTTAATTGCTGGGATTTTTTGGGGAAAAATTCTACTTCTACATGATATTGTAATCAGCAAACTATGTTTAAATTTAGTGCTGAATCTGTGGGGTCCTGAAGCTGAAATGAAATCTGAAAGTGTAAAGTTGGTGCTCTCTGCCTTTTCTGGTTCATCATTTAGAGGTGTGGGAAGGTGCTGAGCTAGTGAGGTTGCCTTGTACACTTGCTTCTGTTTGTGGCTGCAAGGTGGAAGGGATGAGATATAAAGGGCTTCCTCACTGAGACAGTGCATATGCCCATTCCCCCTTTTCTCAGTATAGAAATACATGTATTTCTGGATTCAGTATGGAAATTGTTAGTATAGAAGTAACTTTCCCATCACTTACATGTTCACTCTTCAGAGGTGTCATGGCTAGCCTGCAGTTCCTTTGGAAGCATTCTGGATTTGTCTGAATCCTTGATGAAAAAAGGAGTAAATGGCATGGTCAGAGCTGTTAGCAGAGTTCTTGCACTGTGAGGACACTCACCTCACAGCGTGTTCCTCCCTTCATACCTGCAGGAATGCAGTCTCAGTGACAGCAGCCAGCAGAGCTTCTCCCTTCTGACTGCTGAGGATGTCACACACATGTCATGTCACCGTTCTTTCCTGCAACTCCACCAGTGCACAGAGCTGCCAGCTGAGCTGGGTGGGGAGCTGTGCTTGCAGACCTCCTTCCCTGGAGCTGGGTGAGTTAGAGACTGGTTTTTTGGGATGCTGGTAGGTGTGACCCCTTGTTTGGACTGGCTGAATTCCTTCCTTCTGGATAATCCCTCATGTCATATCACCATCCTTCCAGGATACTTATCTTCTTCTTTCTTTCTCTCCTCTCCCAACACCTTTGTATTGCAGAAGAAACTGCTTTGTGGGAAATCAGTTCCAGTCGTCGGTGCTGCAAAGTCCAGATAATAATTCTCAGCCTCTCAGTTACTCTGCATGGGAAGAGGTGAGGCTAGAAAGTGTAGTGTAAAATGTAAATATACAAGTGTTTGATGCATATTTAAATTTAGCAAAGAGCCTTTGGGTTTCAATATCAGCATATGGAAGGTCTCACTGCTATTTTGTCATTTTTTGTTCTCTCTCAAACAGAAGATTTGGGAGATTGAGGCTTTCCTCAGGGTAACTCTTCCCTACCATTTGTCAGCTGAGTGGAAGTAGGGCAGGTGTCAAGGATTTAAAAGGGATGTGTTAGACCCTCTTGTCTGGGAGTTCATGTGGGGTGTGTGGGTTAGCAACAGAGCTGGGCAATCACAGAAGCCAAAGTGGTAAGGAGAGGTGGCTGAGCTGGNTCTACTGATTCCAAAGCTGAAGAGCACAAGAGGCTTGGCACAGCCAGGACAGAACACCTTACTCCCAACAGCTTGTCCTGTCCATCATTTCCCGTGACATTTAATGGAGAAAGGATGTTAACAGATCAGATGTGTTTCCAAAACTCCCTCATGTGTATGTCTGTTACAAAGGTGTGTATCTCTGTGAGTTGTTCCTACAGTCAGTGCAGCAACCTTTGTCCTTCTCAGAGCCTTTCTCAGCTGGCACCACTGGGTCGTGGAAAATAAGAACCAAAAAGCGGCAGCAGCCCTAAAAGATGGAGTTCATTGTTACCAGATGGCTTTCAGCCTGTGGAGAAGGAGACTGGCCCAGAAAGTGGAAGTTGACCGGAGATTCAGGTGTCACGTTCACCAGATGACTGCTGATGCTCTGTGGCGTTGGCGTTCCTGCTGGCAGAGTGAGTTACCCCATCCCACTGCCTCACTTGTGTCTAGAGAGGAGAGAAGCTCTGGGAATGGTTGGGATGGAGAAAATCACACCTTGGGCTGTAATTGTGCACTGCTCCTCTGGAAAGGCACATGCTACTCCAGGAGTCAGTAGGTGCATGTGTCACTGCATTCTTCTGGCTGCCAGCAGGACATGTGCCCTACTGTTTTGTAGTGCTTTATATTAGGGAAGATCCTCCTTTGGCACTTCTACCTGCACTACCAAAATAGTGTTCAGGCAGGGTTTTTTAGCAGCTGGGAAGTTAAATGGAGTTCCGTGCAGCATTCCAAGTTTGAACATGTCTCCTCAGACCAAACAGTCAGGTTTTGCTTCAGTGGGAACAGGGTGTATCTTTTGGGATGGCTTAAAAATCCTGATCCCTCAAGGAATTCCGTATGTTCTAAGGACTTAATGCTGTGCCAGGGAAGAAAAACTCCCAATTTTTAATGGAAAACTGCCTTGCAGATAAGAGTGGAAGTAATCTGTGACCTCTTGCAGGGAGAATTTGAAAGTAGGTCTGACTGCCTTGCAGACAAAAAACTACAAGATGAATTTAAAGTCTCTTTAGCTGCTAAAGGGAGGACAGGAAATCTTAGCAAGT